>WYDF02013102.1:0-26963 GCA_009867245.2 Adranes taylori
AGAAATCATTGGTCACGGTCTGCAGGAAGCTTCTCTTGCAGCTCAAGACAGAGAAGGATGGAGAACTACGATCCGAGTAATTGAGACATGATGTCACCATACTCTCGCGAGAGTAAAAGGACAAGAGAGAGAGATAAGATTTGACCATTCTAGCCTTTACCTGTTTAACCTGAACATTTAAGGTGGTTGATGAACTAGTCTAAAATTATCAGGTGGCTGTCCTAATGGTTAAAGTATGTGTTCAAATAACAGGAATGTTGTGCAAATACTTTAAAAATTTGAACAGCCATCTACTCATTTTGGACTAATCAAACACTTCAACCATTCTAGTCAACAAGATTTCAAGTTTAACTGAAAATCTTATTTAAAATTAAGAACGTTCTACACATTCTTCAAATCTTATATGAATCATGCTAAGCTATAAAAAAACTGCTATGGCTTAAGATTGTATAGAAAGATGGAATGGTGGTACCCGATCACAAATTTTTATCGTCATTATAATTCCAATAAACTACGGATTTCGGCCCAAAACCTTTGAAACAATTTTTGTTTTATCGAGAGCTACAAACCTTATGCAAAGCAGGAGAAAATAATTAATATTTTGTAAAAATGTTATTTATTATATAAATTTCAGCATAATTTTTATTCTTATCAATCTTTCAGTATTTTGAAAGAGAAGTCATAATGTGTAATACAATACACTTTTACTACCTTTGCCAATAAATAATCACAAAATGATTAAGTGGTGATAAGGTTACGTATTAAGGGGATAAATGTGTATATTATGGCTTCTCTTTCTAAGTACCTAACAATATTAAGGCTAAATATATATATTAATTCCTTTAAAAACTAATTCTAAATCATGTTTAGATAATATATATTTACATCAATAACAGACTAGATTTGGTAAAACATGTTTTTGACAAAAATTATACAGTAACAAAATATTACAATTATTTGCACAATAACAACGAATATATCCTTTTCCTTCAATTTTTTATTTGAATATTAACTAATAGGTACTTGCGGATTACCCATAGGTCCTAATGACAAATTGTTGAGCTTAAATCGCCTCATAATTTCTACTTCCAGTTATTAATTCAATGGAAACCAGTCAACTCTTAACTAATTTTAATACCTAAGTTTTTTATACGCCAACGTAACAAGCAAGTTTATAAATTATATCTTGTACATCGGTGATTTCAAAACAGTCGTCTTTTCTCTCACTCTCCTTCCCTAATTCTGTATAAAAATTCAATATGACTATAAGTAGGCATACATTATTTGCGCTCAAACGTATTATTGTTTGCAAGGTAGGGTAGTTGTCACTATTTTGTACTGTTTCCGTTTTTTATATGAAAGTAACTCTGATGAAAATAAAAAAGGCCAAGTGAACTCATAACGACTTCGCTTTTATCTGTTGTTTTAAAGCAGAAAAACCCATATCTTCAGTACACCTACTGTTTAGCTGTGTTTCGAATGCACGAAAGATACGAATGCAGGTACGAATAATGAAAATAGTTTCAATATAAAAGAATAGTTTCTCTGTTGATTGTAAGCTGATTTTAATGATTGCTTATTAATCTAAGATTCTTTTCCGTCGAAGTGGTACTATTATTAAACTTATTCTGCATCACGATCATACCAAAGAAATACAAAAATTAAGTACACAAGTACACGAATTTGTAAGTGGCCTGGGAATCAGTCTCTTTATAAAGAAACTTCACGACTATCTATTTTGAACTAATTCCTTACAATAAAAATCGTAGCAGGTTGAACATATTACCAGAAACTCCATCACGTTTAACGGAATTTTTTTGACAAAGTAATTTCAAGGGTTTATTAGAATCAGCATTATGGAAGATATGTTCTATGCGTCAGTTTTTTATCAATGTTTTTGCCATCTTTACCACTTTTTAACAATGTATGGTCTTCACAGAATAGTTCGTGAAAAGTAAGTAACTACAGAGGGTGCATACTTAAATATGGTTGTTTTATAAGTAGGCTATTAGAAAAGTTGACAGTAAAAATCATGTTCGTTTGATTTATTAGAGCATGAAGAATTATCTATACTTGATAATTCTTTCCAAGTGTGGCATGTCTTCAAGGTTAATTGTCAAACAATTAAAAACTGAAGAAATGGTAATTTCTCAAAGTACAGTGATCCGAATTAGTAATTTTTCCACAAAAAAAAAACGTTTCGCTATCTCAAAAGGTGAAGATTCTTTAAATTTCACTAAATGTGAAAGAATTCGTAGAAAATCAAATATTGAAAAGGTAAAAATAATGATCACTTCAGCCAATCCGCCAAGTCAAAGAACCGTGGCAAAAAAATTAAACTTCTAAAAAACTATACAAAACATAATTAGTCAAGACACAAAATGTATTCATCGTCGATTAATTAATAAAAATAATTTTAAATAAAGTTAAGTCATAATTAAGTATTCACCCTCTATATACAAAGTAAAATTATTGTATTTATTTTCTATTTAATAAAATCTATATTTGTTCTTAATTTGTTGTCTTTTAAACCACCTGTGTGTAATTGTTATTATCACTCAAAAAATGTAATGGGTTACGAGCTCATCGGTCGCGCAAAGGAAAAGTTATTAATTGGGCAGTAATGCAGCCTAATTAAAAGTTACGAGTTGGCCCGTATCCAATTAAAATTACTAGTGAATAAAATAACACATGCAGAATGAATCAGTGAATATAATTTTTTATCATGCTGATTTGGAAAATTCAACCTGGAATATTTGTAGTCTGCCTAAATCGTTTATATACATAGTTTAATATAAAAAATACTTTTTTATGCTCAATGAGAAAAATGTATTATATGGTTAAACCGAAAACAAAATCCTTTTTGCACAAAAATATTTAAATACAAAAGCCTGGCCCTTGAACTAATAAATTATCTGTAATTTTGCCTCAATACGATTTTGGTATAAAGAATTTTATATTTCTTTAGTGACTGGCTTACAATCATAACTATGTTTCAAATATTGATTTCGTCAATCGAATTTTGTAATTAATGATATGATCAATTTCCAGCCATCTTCACACATGAAGATTATTAATTCAGGAGGAAAAGTTAAGGTGGTTGAGGAATGTTATAGTACAAGAAGTACTAAGTTACAATATTAAGTAAAACACAACACTCTGAGTGAAAGAAGACAATGACCAAAAAGACAAAAAAGTTAACAAATCACATCAAAACGGTAAACAGTAGAGGAAGAACAACCAATTGAACAAATTAACAGACACCTCAATTAGAAAATATGAAGCAGGGGAACCATCGAATGAATGAAAATTTTTAACATCTACATCAACGAATCAATGATTGTCAGATCAAAATCAAATGAACCAAACAACTGGACAAACCGACACACATTTGATTTTAGTCTAATAATCCTTTTCATCATTCTGTTATTTCTCTAGTCACTACGAAAGATGTTTTTTACTTAATATGGTAATTAGTACTTAGTAGCGCCTGCACTATAAGATCACGCAATCACAATAATCCACAATAAATTTTAGCCATGAATTAATAATGCGCAGTGATGTATTTATGGGAGGCTGAGGGCTCAAAAACCTCTATCAAAATCGAAATTTTAATTTCTCATTTTACTAGAAAATAAAATCCCCCCGCGCTCACCAAAGTTTTTTCTATCGAAAAATAGAACAAAAAAAGATGGAAATGATAACACCAAGATTTTTTTATCGAAAGGCAGAAGCATCAAAAGTAAAACCACCTCGAAATGAAAAACTAAATACGCCACTGCTAGTTCGTATGCGTAAAGATGGCCTGAAAAAACTGAAGCTATAATTACAATCTAATCTGTTCTATGACTGTAAAGAACGAAATAAATATTTTCTGGTTATTGATGATGATAATAGTCAAAGTCGAAATTTACGATAACCTGGGTAGTATTAGATAGTTCTCCGTCCTGAACTTGAAAGACTACTGTTTTCACAAAATGTTAATAGTGACTCATTCTACTCCACGCTATTCAAGTATGTACAATTTAAATATAAATGGAGATTAATTAGTCATATAAAACAAAATAAACGTAAGCTATTTCTAAAAATTGATATATACCCTAACAACATGACGATTTTGCTACTTCAGCTTCTACTAAATTGAAGTCTAAACCCGTAGGTCTTCCAAAACCTGTCTTTATTCCATCCCATCCGTCCTCAACTTTATACTCACCTGTTTGTATCCTGTTATACACTTCTTGTGTCATTGTTCGAAAAGTCTCCTCAACGTTTGTACCATTCTTTGCCGATGTTTCTATATTAAATATGCCATGTTGATCAGCAAACACTTTCGCTTCCTCTTTAGAAACCTCCCTTTGCGCCCCGTTGTTGACTTGATCTAATTTACAGCCCACAAGTGCAAAAACTGGTTTATGGGGGTCTATATAGCGTTTAACTTCACCCATCCATTGTGGAATATGTTCGAAACTGTCTCGTTTACAAATATCATAAACTAAAAGGGCACCTACAGAATTTCTATAGTACGATTTCGTAATGGTACGAAAGCGCTCTTGCCCAGCAGTATCCCATAGCTGTAGTTTTATTCTGGTTCCATCTTTAACTTCGATGAGTCTCGCAAAAAAATCTACACCAACTGTAGGGTCCGAAATCTGCATAAAATTATATTCGACCTTAAAATCAATATTATAACGTCTTTAAACAAATTATACCTCTGCAAATTTGCCATCGGTGAAATATTTTAGAAGGGAGCTTTTTCCAACAGTACTGTCACCAATTAAAATTAATCTAAATTGGTAGTCAAAAATAGGTTCAACCATTTCGTTGTGCTAATTAATTAAGATCTAAAAGTCACACATTTTTATTCATATTTATAATATAGCAAATGGCTTTGATGTTTATAATCAAATTGTCCTCTTCTTCTTCTCACTTATTAAATCGATGTCTATCCCCCAGTGGCCTATTACCGACTTTTTAAAAATGGAGGATCCGATGCGAATAGGCTTAGGCAAATAACAGCTTTTTTCTTTTAAATCTTTTTAATGTCGATATGATGACGTACCGTGAGCTGCATTCTCAATATTTTTCGACAAATGTCGTATACTAGTTCTCGAACAAATTATAAATATGAATCAACGCAGCGTTAATGGTAAGGTATTGGACTTGTGTTTGAAGTGTGGGTTTGAATGCTGAGGTGGGTTATATATTTTTATTTATGTTATGTAAACGTATATTTAACGTACTACGTAGATTTGTTTATGTTTAACTCTTTATGTTAATGTAAAACTTATTCGACATTTCGAGTCGTTTGGTCTAGTACATGCCGAATGCTAAGTATTCGATACTTTTTGCATATATTGTTTCCAGAATATTTAACTTGCCGAGTATGCGAGATGATGTCATTACTGTAAGCGATAAAATTGAGAATACAGCTCTAATCAATTACAGATGGAAGTTCGAAATTACAATACCACGAAATATTAAATATGCATTCTACTCAGAAAACATCCAACATTTTTGTTGATGTTTACCAAACTTCAAAATGTTTCAGAAGTATAAAGTTGCGCAAAGAAAATGAATGGTGCATTTGGAAGAACATACATTTGCAAGCAAGCATTTTCTGCTGTGGCTTACAGAAAAATAATAACTTTTGTTCTCAACTTAGCGATAAACATTTGCATGCTTAAATGTTAAGCTGTAGCTCAAACTATAATGTTGATTGGACAAAGGAAAAACAACTTCAAAAGTCACATTAAAGAAAAAAACACATGTATCTTTTATAATGCTTAAATGTGTTTATTAAGTTTACGATATTTGTGTATTTTAATAAAATATAGTAGTAGGATATTATATTTAGCTACATCAGCTATTAATACATTATGATAACATTATAACATAACTCACATATAACAAAAACTAATAATATAACTATAATAATAGTATTGCAAAAAAATACCAGCTCTTAAAATAATTTGTTTGAATCTTTGTGTGGTGCTGGCTAATCAGCTAGTGCATTACTTTGTGCTTAAATGCTGCTAACGCTGGACTGTTCCTGATGTCTGTATTTAATGAATTTTATTTCAATATATCCTTATGCTATAAATTTGATCTCCCTATGTTACAACTTACATTCGCCATTTAACTACTAACACCCCATTTTAACTACTGACAACTTTACAAATACTTTTACTTTAAAAGAAGCTCGGACAGATTGGAATAGGATACAACACAATAGGACTTATAATCGGTATTTAAACTTTATACCTAACTTCAGTATTTTTTTCCTATCTATTTTGCTTGCGCCCTAATCGGCCGAAGGTACACGGATAACCCCGTAAAAATACAGGCCACATAATATGAAAAGCATAAAATAATATTCTATAATACATTGTATACTTATCGAATGTGTATAGGCTGCTTTAGATACTTATATTTAATCAAAAGTATAATTTTAGAATACTAGACCTACCTTTAGAACAATTATGCATCATCAACACGGAAAAGGTTCCAGCAAATATCACATTCGCAACACACATGTATTGAAATATTTCGAAAAAGTATATGAGAATATGTTTAAACTACATACATATTCATTGTTGAACATAATTAAGACATTACGAAATAAATCAAGTATTTAACTATTTTCGGGTACAATAGAGCACTAGTTTCGAGCACTTTTTACAAACCATTAATGCTACAAGAACCTATATTTATATGTATTGTATATTATCTGAATAACAAGAAATCCGAATTTAATATAACGCAAGTCCCTCCCTTACTTTTAAATAACCTCACAATGCTTATGAAAGTCTAACAACTTGGTGAACTGGTTGGCAGACTGGGTGAAGCATCTGCAGCGGGCTTAATACAGACAATAGTTCTTTTCTTCATTCAAGGTTGGGTTAGAATTCGTCATAACTGTCAAACCTATTATGACAATAGCAATTGGAGGAATTTTTAAATTTGTGAACTTCAAAAAAATTTATCCATTCAATCATTGCGTCGCATTTAATTCGTAATATTTTTTAAGAGAATTTTTAACTGACGTATAAAGATGGAAAAAGCAAGTATTTTACATGGCGGAATGATAAATCAAACTGTGAGAGCCTGGCAATCAACAAATTGTTATCTAACATCCGACAATATAATGTACCCTGTTTTTATTATGTAAGTATTTCTTTAGATTAATCTTGGATTATTTTTTATATACAGATAAAAACTCTAGTGAACAGGATGATAAAGTACAGCCTATTTCCACAATGCCTGGTATAAACAGATATGGTGTAAATTCTTTGCAAAATCATCTGAGACCGTTAATTAAAAAGGGCTTAAAATCTATCTTAATATTTGGAGTAATCGAAACTTTACGTAAAGTATATTTTTTAGAATAAATGATCACAGTATAGTAATATATTTTTATTTTAAAAGGATGAGTATGGTTTAAATGCTGATAGCTCAGAAAATCCTGTCATTAAGGCTTTACCGAAATTAAAACGTTGGTTTCCTGATTTAACAATTGCTTGTGACGTATGCTTGTGCGTTTACACTGATCATGGTCACTGTGGTATCATGAATACAGATGGTACGGTAAATAATTCTGAAAGCCTCAAGAGAATATCAGAGATTGCATTAAATTATGCTAAAGCAGGTAAAGTACAAGATTTTGTTTCCAAAGAATGTTTTTATTAAATCTTTTAAAATATTGAACTAAAATAACATCGAAGATCGTTTCCCTTTCTTCTGAGAATAAAAAACAGTACAACATTGATATAACATTAAGCCCGTGTACTGTATATGCGGTATTAAAAAGAAAGCATTAGGTAACAAGTTTGGACTATACCGGGGATGATCACTTATTTCAGTAATATTTGATTTTTTAAGGTTCACTTGGCATATATGTATTACATATTACAGGTATTTGAAAGATATATGATTCATACTTTGATATTATTTTAAACTTATCTACCACTATATTTTGCCAAAATATAGAGGCCAATATTTTTGAATTGTCAAATCATATTAAATGTCCGGTTATAACATAAAATGCCAGAGTTTATTTGCTAAAAGTTTTTGAGAAATCTCGTCTTCTAGTTTTGACAATGTGTCGCTGACTTTGTATAATGATGTTACATTTTAATTTGTAAAACACGCAATAAACTATTCTATAATATTCATCCTTTTTTGCATAAGCTAAATAAATAGAACGTCTTATTCGTATTACATAATGCAGAATCCTTTATTACTCTCCTCGATTTATAAAATATTAAAAATATATGATGTATTATTTAAAAAAAAATATTAATTATGAAACATCACAAGGAAATTAAAAGTCTCAATGCTCTCTCTACAGCTGAATAGAAAATTCACTTAAAATGAAATTTGGCACACGATGATCATTGTGAAGTGAATGGATTTTACAATGTTTCCAATAAAATACACGCTTTTTTAAACTTTTTATTACGTTGTAGGTGCTCACATTGTTGCTCCTTCAGATATGATGGACGGTCGCGTGGGAGCAATAAAACAAAAACTAATTGACAATGGATTAGCAAATAAGACTGCTATTTTATCATACAGCGTGAAACTGGCTTCAGGATTTTACGGTCCGTTTAGAGATGCGGCGAATTCTAAACCGGCTTTTGGCGATAGGAAAAATTACCAGTTGCCCCCATTAAGCAAAGGATTGTCACTTAGAGCAGCGGTATACTATTTTTCATTTTTATAACTTTGATGAGGATATGATATTAAGGTAATATAAAACCTTGGTATATTTGATACAATTATGTTTATAATTGCAAATTTTATATGAAAATTTAAATAGCAATAAAAGTTAAACAAATCAACGACTTAAAAAAGGTTTGGCTTGCACAATTCGTGCAACTATATGTGAGTGGTCTAGGTACTTCCCTGATTCTCGCCTCATGACACCCATTTTATAATGGTTTTATGAACCAAATTGTAATGATTTGATGAAAAAAGCATTTATGTAGTTTTAATGAAATAAGTATAAATTTCAATATGTGAGCGCTTAAAGTATTGACAAAATTTTGGGCTGTACTATGTAATGTACTAACTTCAGTGATAGCTTCAATGTTTTTCCTTTCCTATACGACTATATGCACACAATAATATAAACAATTATATTCCTACAGATATTTCTCTCATGATTCTCCGGAATATTACTTTAGTCAAACTTATTAAAAAAGTATTTTAGGCTCGTGATGTGAACGAAGGTGCAGACATGTTAATGGTAAAGCCGGCTTTAGCCTACCTCGATCTAGTTAATGAAACAAAGAACGCACATCCGCATCATCCCTTATTTGTTTATCAGGTTTCAGGGGAATATTTAATGCTCTACCATGCTGCAAAGCAGAGAGCTTTGGATTTAATTCAAGCCTTAGACGAAATTTTAATGTCTATGAGACGTGCAGGTACGTTGAATTGTTGTTTTTAATATGTTTGACATGAATAATATTAAAAGTACAAAATGATCTTAGCATTTTACACGCTATTGCTAGCACCAAACAATTCTAATGCTAAATGTGTTTTGTTGGGATAGTTAGATGGCAGGTTAGCCTTAACTTAGAAATTAGAATGATTTTACTAAATGTGGTAATTATTTTTATTATAGTAAAATCTAAATAAAAAAAAATTAACCTAACGTATATTTATATATATATATATATATAAAATACACGTGCATTCAAAAGAAAGGAAATGTAAGTGCAACTTTATTGTGAAACGCTAACTAAATGCTAAAATAAAGTCGTGATCCAAAAAATCACGAATATAAATTAAATAAAACGTTTTCGATTTTTTAAACGATCGTAAACAAAATAATGAAATATAACAATAATGTTATTTGTTTCAGGTGCCGATGTTATAATAACGTACTTTGCACCAATAATTTTAGAACATTTATTAGCATGGAAAAGTAAAATTTAGATATTGCTAATTGTAAATACTGAAATACTGTCTCACTGGACAGCACAAAATGAAGATCAATAATGTTATTTTTAATTTTTGGGATACCTACTTTTAGCGAATTAGTAGAAATTTTTAGGATGTTTTGTTTTTAATATTGTGTTTACAATTTTTTTTTCCATTTTTGTATTCTAATTTATTTTAAATAATTTAATAATATTATTGTTTTTTAAAATAAATATAATTGTGTTTTCTTAAATAATTACAAAAACATTACCATTTTGTTTTACTTATCTTTAGCATGAATTATCAAAGCAATTAAACGACGCCCGAGAGATTATTTGTGCAAACTAGCCAACAAAAATCGTCAGAATAATACCAATTAAACGAGCAAAAACCCATCAAACTAAACCAAAACGACATATGACGTGTCTCTTTTGGTGTCTAACTGCCAGGAATTTTTAGCACTCCGCGCCTTTTTATCTGACCGCTACCATGATCAGAGGTGGAAGACAACTGGGCGCAAGAAGTCATTTTCATTTGTCGATTATCATGCTGAAAGGCTAAGGTAAGGCACAACAATTGCCAGATTTTCCGCTGTATGCTCTATTACATTTCATTAATACTTGTTGGAACGTTTATATCGCACGAATCGGCCTTAAGTCTCATTAGTTGCCTCACAGGGTTCATCGGATGACCTAGAGCATCGGCCGAATTATCTACATAAAAGCGAATACCTACCAATTGAATATAAAAACTTTCAATAACTAATCTTTTATTTCAATAAACTTAAAACAATAAAAAATAAATCAGAAGTGTTTTTAAAAATCAATAAATTGGAAATGAATTATCAATTGATTTTGAATAAGAATGTAAACCTCCATTAACATTAATAAATTTAGTGTCGAGAAATTTTTGTTTCAACAAAACAGCAGCTCGTTGAGAATCATTTCCTCGTCGACAAATTAAATAAGCTAAAATAAAAAAGCAATACAGATATCTCTGAAAATCTAAAAATTAAAAGTACTAGAATATATTCTAGTCGAATGTACTAGATCTATAAATAGAATATTCTCTCTTTTGCAACATACACTATTTTAAAATATTACGTTTTATTTATTTGATTAGGTTTAATGTATTGTTATTTTCATGGTATTTATTATTTTATGAAAGCGGATACCACAAGACATGTTACAGCAAGCAGAGATATCCAGAGAATGGGAGTTACGACTGTCATACTTTCGAGTAACAATCAGATATGTTGGCAATAAAATTACTATATGTTGCATATATTTTATTATTGGATGTACTGTATTTTATACTTTTATGGGTCATTCCCCTAATAAATCACCTTCTCAAACAATATTCGAGGAAAAGAAAATAATCCAGAAAATTATTATGACAAGAAATTTATTTGTATAAATGAAATACAATCAAATATTAGATGTTACATTACGTCGCTTAACACGACCTTGCATTTTAAGCAGTTCATTTAACGAGGTCTGTAAACTACATGGTTAGCACATGCGACAATTAAAATATTGTTTATATTTATTAAATATATACCATAGCACTTTGAAAAATAGACGAGATTTTAAGTTAGAATACAACTAGCGTATTTTAATACATCCATGTTCTTTTACTCCACATGATTATTAATTTAATTTAGGTAATTTTCAACAACTGACATTGTCGTGCCAATCAAGTAACTAAAGGCGAAAGAATAGGCTACTTGATTATTGGCCGTTCGAACCGGATAGATGTTATAAGTTTCGACGATTGGGCGTGGAAAACTTATTTGGAATGCGTAAAGGTCCTGGAAGCAAGTCAGCCGGGGATGACAGAAGCATTCGGGAAAGTTAAGAGGAGAAAAAAATTCAGAAAAAATAAGCTCCGTTAAAAAGACTGGGATCAAAGAATTATGCGATATATCTAGGATGGTGTAGAGAGATGCTGGAAGACAAATATGATGATTACAAGGTCGCAACAAGGAAAGCAGGAGAATTGTCGGCATCACAAGGTGATTGGGAAACCGCAGAAGAGCTGCTTCCGAGCGAAATTAAAATCGAAGAGGAATATGGAGAGGTACTGCCTGCGTAAAAGGCAGAAATAGAGAAGACACTAGAAAGGACGAGGGTGCAAGTCCATACGCCGGTAGTTAAGCAAATTGACGGACAAGATGTCGGCTCTCCATACATCTCCATGGCTAACCATACACCTACCAGCGGTCTATCCATTCTTTCCAGTCGTGGCATCGACAGCACCACACTTGCTGTGTCGGGTTGAAGAGGCGGCCACCAAGGTTTAAAAACTCCAAACAAGAGTAATTCAAAGAACTACCCTGCGGAAATCGGTAGTAGGACAAATAGAAAGAAAGTTGGATTCACCACGAAGAACCAGTTACCTACAAATACAAAAGAAAACAATTGAAAGGAAGAATGCGGGTAAAACCTCGTTCTCAAATAAATCATCCAATATATAAAGATGAAGTAGAACATCAGGTAACCCAAAAGATGTTAGAAGACATTGGGATCATCGGGTACAAATAGAATATCATACTGCGGCAGGGCAGACATAAACAAAGACCGAACCAGCAAAAGAGAGCATCGGCAGCAACCAAGAGACGGTACAAAGCACTAGTCATCAAAGGGGTTAAGAAAAAAGTACCGCCTGATAAGTTCATCAGGCGCTTACGCTTACAACCTTAATAGTAACACCCCATTAAATAAAATGTAAAGAAACAAATATAAACTTAGCTAAATATCTAAACACATCATTAACAATATAAAAGTAAAATCAAAATCTAATCTAACAATTAAATTCAGCTTAAGAAAGAGGCATTATAACAAAGTTAATCAGCGTAGCAGTGCATAATAAATATGGTTGATGAAAGCTGAGGGAATGATAGAAGAGGTACCATAATTGGCAAGGGAGTTTTTTTGGATTACTAAAGAAACTAGTAAGAAACATCCAGCCAGTCCCATGAAGGCCGCATGGGATGAAAACATCCTTGTCCTAGCCAAATGGGAAATGAAAATCTTTTTCACCATCATCTACAATGTGAACGTAGCAACGTTGGAAGGAGACCGAGTGATTGAAGATCATTTAAACAGTATGGAGACAGAGAGCGAGAGAGAGAGAGGTAGATGGAGAGAAGAAGAAGCTGCAAAACTATTTGGAAACCTGAACCCTGTCAATCTGGAATGATGGCAACCCCAATTTAGAAGATGAGACTTGGAAGAGTACCATCGGCATACAGGTTTGGCTGATTATAAACGAAGTGGAAGCAGGAAGTGCGTCGCAACAACCCGTTGCCACGAAAGCAGCCGTCCAATCAAGTGAGGTGGGACCCAACACGACCAGAAAAGTCAGGCAGCCTACTCCGTGGTTCTGACATGGTTCAATGGAAAGTTGAAGGCAGTAGGCGTGAAGCAGAGAAGGAAGGGTTAGACTTTTTAATATCAATCGGCTTGCATCGTTACCACTGCGTTAACCTGAGAGAGGGTAGGCAATATGTTTACGCAGTAAATCTGGAGCGTATTGCATCACACACTTATATTGTGTTTATTTGATTAGGTTTTAATGTATTGTTATTTTCATGTTATTAATTATCCCATAAAAGCGGATACCACAAGACATGTTGTTAAAGGAAGCAGAGATATCCAGAGAATAGGAGTTATGACTGTCATGCTCCTGGATACTTTCGAGTAAGAATCCAAAGATATATTTTGACAATGAAATTATTATATGTTGTATATATTTTATTATTGGATGTACTGTATTTTATAATGTTATGGATCTTGTCGTTCCCCTAATGAAGCACGTTCTCAAACTAATATTCTGACAAAAGAAAATAATCCAGAAAATTATAATGACAAGAAATTTATTTGTATAAATTAAATAGAATCAAATATTAAATGTTGTTACATTACGTCGCATAACACTACCTTGCAGTTTAAGCAGTTCATTTAAAGTGTTCTTTAAACTACACTGTTAGCACATGCGACAATGAAAATATTGTTTATATTTATTATCCATATGTATATACCATAGCAATTTGTAAAATAGACGAGATTTTAAGTTAGAATACAACTAGCGTGTTTTAATACATCCGAGTTCTTAATTTATTACTCCTCATTTAAACTACCAAGAGTATTAAAATAATTCGTGCCAATCAACTAACTAAAGCCAAATAGAATAGGCTACTTGATTACTCAGAATCAGAAGAAATTAGAAGAGAAGATTTCAAAATTATATAGACATAATTATTTTTCTATTATACGCAAAATTGATAATGGAGCAATTTGGCAGAAACATATAACGATAGATGTTTCAAAAAACATTATAATATACTGACCTGTGTTATGGTTGCTTATAATCTCGACCAATTTGTCTAAATCTTCTTCTCTTTCGATAGCAGATAAAGGAACATTGTAAGATTTTGCTATATTGCAGATTTTATATTCAATGCTAGGCCTAACGTCGATTAATAAAAATTCTTCCTGAGTAAACAGTTCACGGCAAGATATATGCTCATCTTCACTCAGTATTGCTATATTTTCAACCTTAAAACAAAAGCTTCTTGACAGAGAAACTTGTTTCTTTGCTGGTTCGTATAATAAACATATAAATATATTATAACTTTTATCATTTTTTCTTTTTGAAAACCGGAGCATTCTATTTTGTACTTAATTAGTTATTTAATTAATATTTACTAGATTCTCATTTTTAACTTTTATATACCATTTACACAGTATCCAGAAAGGAAACTGCCATGTGTGAACCACTGCTAGCAAATATTTAGACGAAAAGTTCCTTTGAACATAGATCCGGAAACAAAGTCGCAATGAGGCACAAAGAAATTTATAATAAAACATAATGTCAGCATATGTACTATACCTACCAATGTTCAATAAGAACCTAAGTTCATAAGAACTTTTCGTTTCAGAATTACATTTCCTATCAGTGGTTGACGTATGACAGTATCCTTACGAGCATTCCAGGGTATATCGGAAGGGTATATCCTTACCTATACTCCTTCGCAACGTGTACGTTTCAAGGCATAAAAACATGTTGAAACATAGAAACACAATGTCAAAACGAACAACTTCGGTGATAATGTGTTATTTCTATAAGTGGATTAGACGATGGCGTCTATTCTTGACCCCTAGCATGGTAAAATTCTTTAACTAAAATCGCTTGTTTGGCGACATGTTCTGACACACTCGCACGCGACGTGTGTTATGTGGTGTCGAGTTATGTAATGTGTTGTTATGTGGAAGGCCAGCTGAAACGTCTCTAAAAACTTATTAAATGAAATAGCATTACCAATTTACAATAAGAGTCTATCGATGATCATAGACAATAAAAATGAATACGAAAAGAAAGAAATATAATTGTCCAACTTAAAATCGGATTAATGTCGGTTAGCAAATAAACAATAGCAATTATATAATTACCAAGCGTAAAATAAGCGATGCGTGTAGCAGTGTAATCGTGCGGTGATAATAATAATAATAATTTATTCCAACTAAGTTATAAAGAAATATAAGTAATATTGTATACAATTAATTGTTTACATACAAGTAGCACAAAATTGATCACAATAATAATATTATTCGCAATACGGGAGTAAGTAAATGTGGTTTAAAATGCAACGGGGAATCGGGGATTTAGGTGAGAAAATGATATAGACATTCCATGCGGTAGGAATACTTGGAACCATTATAAGCTGCGCAACACACCGGCGGCCGTAGATTAAAATTATACACTTTGGTTGAAGATGTGGAAAGATAGGATAGGACAAAGTTCTTGAATATACATGCACACAACAAAGTGTTACGTGGTATATGTAATTGCTTACCGAACGTGTTGCGTTAACGGTGAACGCTGCTGGTGGTCGCCGGTTGTTGCTTTCGCTCGCTGCTGGTTGTTGCGTCTGGTTACAGTGCGACAATATTCCTCACTCTTTGTAACAGAGAACGCTGCTAGTGTACCTACATAAGAAATAGCATAGTAAAAGCCCTATTCCTAGCAGCGACCGATGTTGACATTTAAGTAGAGCAACCAGTGCGAACCAGCTAAGCGCGTCCAAAGTAAGGTGTCTTCCCGCATTATGGACGCAGTATATAGGTATTATTTTAGCATATCTGTCGATTTTATTTAAATGGGAAACCCAAGTAACTTGGTACAGTGTGCCTATGTGCGAATCACTCGCACGAAATTACTCTGTACGTAATCACTCAGAAGTACATGTACAAAATCAACCTTGAAACGTATAAGTTTGCGAAGAGTCAAGAATAGAGAGGTAGGACAATTTTGGTAACAACTTTCGCTAACACACCAATCACTGTTTTTTGTTTAAATCCAAATCGTGATTTATGCGTATACAATATTAGCTCCATTTATTAAAATTTTCTATTATTTTCATTCAAATTTTATTAAGAACTTGATTGTAAAAATTTAAAAAAACTTTTCACGTCGATAATATACACAACATATAGTCGAACGGACAAAATAGATCGTGTTTGCTTTTGGTAAATATATTAAATTAATAATATTCTGTATTTAGTCCACACAAGAAAAAAAACATATTTATTTATATACCTTATCATGTGCCCTGGACCCACAAAATTGTTCATAATCGATCAGTTTTGTCAATGTCGGATAATCACCGCATACATCACAATTTGAATTTCTATTTCGCAATTTTACATTCCTGAACGTAGCATCGCAAGCATCAAAAATCAACATGCGCCTGGACAAAACACCATTTTGGTTCGTAACAATTTTTATTGTTTCCAACGCTTGTAGGACACCAATCACGCCTGGAACTATGGTATAATTCAATAAAAATTATTAATCTGAACTCAGTAGACTATTGATAATTATGTAATTTGTAATGACAAAGGAATTTTCTTAATGACAAAAGCTTAAAAATATACTACTGATAAAAGATGCATTAACCAAGAATTAGTATTCTCGGAGCACATTTTTACAGCAACTAAAAACGTTGAATAAAATTGAGTTATATAATTTGAATATATTCAAAAGAATATGACAAACATCTAATAGAAATCGGACACAATAAACCAAATTACATATACTGAAATTATTAAGATAATGCTAAAATTACATATTCTGATTATACTGTACTGATAGCGAGAAGCTTGAATGATCTACAAATATTACTACTTGGGCACTTATAGCAATGATATGGGAATGAAATTGATCGTCAAGAAAACAAAATAGTTATTATTCAGTGATAATCCGTTTAGCATCAATCTTCAATGGTTGGCAATAAAATAGTTGAGAAAGTAAACAATTTAAATATTTGGAATGTTATTTGAATCAGTTGAGCATCAATGGATAATGTTTCACACAAATGACAATGTTAAATTAGCATTGCGGGTCGAAACGATACGTGTTTATCGTAACGAAAAATGGTTTACATTTCGAAAGCTGACATATGGCTATTTCGTCTACCCACCTATCCTCATTTTTTGACGTATGTCAAGTGCGACTATATCAAGTAACTTGTTTTATTTCATCATTGGCAGTAATCATGTTCAAGTAGATTACGTTCAGACAATTTCAGAAGTGTTCAGTCCATACAACACAACCGTGACTGTTCCAAATATGTTAATCACGCCATGGCTGCTCCAAAACATACAACACACTAAAACACGCTATTGCAATTTGCCTTGGAAATGAAATTGACTGGAGATATACAACTATCTATCACATATTTGCCAATTAAGTTATGTTTATTGCAACGATAACTCTTTTCGTTACCAACACTTTTCGTTTTGATATTGAAAAACGCATGGAAAAGTCGACTAGAATTAGAGTTTGTGTACATATCATATCGATCACAAGTACAGAGAATAGAACCCTGTGAATACTCATGACTAACATCAAACATGTTAATTTCTTAGTAAATTTCTAATTAGTAACTTTATGATAAGGGGATTTATCCAGTTAATATTATTAAAACCAAAAGAAATAAATACTTTCTAATTAACGGGTAGATATTTACATTAAAACTTAGTTAAGATGTAATTTCCTACAGTAAAACTCAATAAAAAAGAATTTTCATCCTTATACTTACTTACCAGGACCTAGAACACCACCATCTCCACAACTTGTGACGCTTTCAGGTGGTGGAGGTTTTGGAAACAAACATCTATAGCAAGGCCCTCCCTTGTAATTATATACAGTTAGTTGTCCTTCCATTTGCAAAGCGCTACCCGAAACTAATGGAATCTTATGTATAACGCAAATATCATTCAATAAATATCTTGTTGCCACATTATCTGTTCCATCAACCACTACATCGTATTTTGTGTTAGCAAATAAATCGCTTATTGTGTCAGTACTAATATGCATTTGAAGAGGTATTACTTTTATGCCGCTATTTAAACTACAACAATATCATACATTTATATTAAATTATTGTTGGTAAGTTAGCTGAGTCGCAATGTTTTGTCAGCAAAACGAATTGGCAAAATTATTAAAACAAATAGAATAAGCAAATAAAAATTATATATTCTCCAAACCACCATATCTCAAATCGAGAAATTCACTACAATCATAAAAAGGACATATTTTTAAAAATATCGAAATTCGTTTTTTTAATTCCATAAATAGCAAGTAAATAGCTAATAGGAACTTGATTAAACAATTTCATGCAAAAAATATTAGGACCATTGTAAAATCTTTTAAAATTGTAAAGCCGAAAGGTAATTAACAGCAGATCTGGTGTTGTGACCGGGAATAACCCTACGCCTAGTAAATTTGTAAAGAACGAAAATTGTAGAATGAATGTACAAGGAAATGTTAGAAACTTCAATTTTAGAAAGACCTTCTTGTAACCATGTCTATAAGAGATGTTACATAAAATACAAATAGCTCTACTTGGAGATCCGGAGTGCAAAAACTTGACAGCTCTCAGAGTAGTGTCCTGACACCGAAATGATTAAGTCATTATTGCGTAGCAAACTCGATAATAAGCAGTCAGAAGAATTTTACTAAAAACGCAGAAACTATTTTTCTCACTAAAAATGTATTACTACTGAGTTACCTGCGGGAAAATCTACACACTTATTTTATATTACTACTCAGTTTACTTACGGAAGCATCTATCCTAACTTATAATCCAATAGCTATTTTTCATAATCGGGATTGTCATTTTTATTTAAACTAAACATGATAACCGGTTTCTTTCGGTATTTAGGTGAAGGATATGAATCAAAAGCCGGTGCTTTAAACACCAACGATTTTGTTTATAGACTTCACGTGTATAAACTGCCAACACAATACCTATCACACTACGTTCTAAGAATTTTAATGGAAAGATGTAGATTAGTCAGAGTAACGGTAGAATCAATTAATTCTTTGCTAATTACATTAGTATTATTAGATATAGCAAATAAAATAAGTCGTACATAAAAAATGTAAATTATGAAGCGATAAACCCTACCTACAACACCGAAATTCTCAAAAGTCAACTTAGCAAAACCGCGAATGATCATATTAATAAGCACATTTTGAAACATTTGGAATATTTTTTCAGATATTGAGAAAAATATTTAAGCACCAAATGTTAAATTCTTTTTTAATATAAATTTACCTTGTTAACTTCTTAAAACCTGAAACAGCTTTCGGCAGCCCTATGGTTCCTTCACAATGTAAAACTTGTCTATGTAAATTGGACAGTTCCACTTCGTCATTGTCAACGAGTGTTAACTCACCTAAAAAATAAAATGCGTGTGTATACATAAAAATTGCTTCCATACAATTTACTAATATATTAAAACCTCAAATTTTTAGCAACATTTTCAGCAATATTCATTAGTTTCTAATAACTTTTTATCATTAACCATTATATCCATGTTAAACGCTTAGCAAAATTTGCAATATACTTGATACAAATATTTTTGTATTTTTGCACATTTAATTAAGCTCTTGGTAATTATGTAAACAAACCATTATCTAGAATCCAAGTAAATTTGACGAAATAAATGAAGTTTTTGACGCATTTACTCTATATGTTTTATAAAATATTGATTCGAAGAGAAAGTAAATAATGTAACTTGTCATATTTTTTAAAATTGTGGTAAAAATAAATCATGACATGAAGTTACTCTTTTCCATGATAGTGTCTATAGTTATTTTAACACTGAATCGCAACGCTCTACCTTAATAGTTTATTAGGGTAACGTTAAATTAGCATAAAAACGCAGACATCGCTGCAAATCTTTATACCCCGTT
Source organism: Adranes taylori (assembly GCA_009867245.2). NCBI lineage: Eukaryota > Metazoa > Arthropoda > Insecta > Coleoptera > Staphylinidae > Adranes > Adranes taylori. Next base: position 20,194 of record WYDF02013102.1, read on the forward strand.
GCATTTACTATTTTGTAAGCGTTTAATAGATGATTTTTAGTATGTTCGAGTTTATTAAAGCTAGGGTAACCAACCGTATTCTTTAGGAATTTCTATATAAAATGTTTTTTTTTAAAGAAATGTACTCATTTTGAGCTGGACCGAGTTGGTATCCCTAATTGAAGCACTCATTTGGCGGCCATACATACAACGTCACGAAATAATGGCGCGTAGCTAAAAAAATGTGTTAGATGATTCAACAGCTAGGTGTCAAAGGATAAATTGTATGTGATGTATAGGTTAAGTGTCATATGGAATGACATGTATCACGTTATAAATCACTTCCCAGACATTCAGGGCGCGGCATACCGCAAGATTTATTTAGCTATTTTCAAACCGTTTTTTCTCGAAGATAAAAACGTGCATGTATGGCCGCCTATTTATAACTACAAAACAAGATAGCGATAACTTTCCGTTCGTGTATCAAAATCGAATCAACGAATGGGTTATTTAATTTGGAGACACATTGAGAATTAGTGACTTCTTTCACGAAAATAGTTGATAATTTTCTTTCTGGGGCCAATTCCTTATTTACCCCTGTTTCATTTACGTATGAACACTTTGCAGTAGTCGTTATAAGAAACGTACTAAAAGGTGAAATTCAAAACATGAATTCTATATCTTTCATATACCGGTATGTATATGTAAATGAAAAACATACTTAGAAGTATTCAGAATTTTTAAAGAACTTACATTTCTATAATAAACTCTATATCAGCTTGTACACTGTTTGTACTGGCTCAAGAATACAACTGATTCACTTAAACTCAAGCCAATAATACATAAAATGTGTATAATTTAATACGCGTTTTATGTATCTCTAGACATTTATTTTATATTACTACTCAGTTTACTTGCGGAAGCATATATCGTACCTTGTAACCCAATAGAATTTTTCATAATCAGGAGGATTGCCATTTTTATATAAACTAAACAAAATAACCGGTTTCTTTCGCGATTTAGGTGAAGTATGTTAATTAAAACCGATGCTTTAAACACCAATGATTTTGTTTATAGACTTCACGTGTATAAAACTGGCAACACAATACCTATCACACTACGTTCTAAGAATTTAAATGGAAAGATGTAGATTAGTGAGAGTAACGGTATAATCAATGAATTCTTTGCTAATTACATTAGTATTATTAGATATAGTAAATAAAATATGTCGTACATAAAAAATGTAAATTATGAAGCGATTAACCACTACAAAACGGAAATTCTCAAAAGTCAACTGAGCAAAACCGCGAATGTTCATATTAATAAGCACATTTTGCTTATTAATATGAACATTTTGTATGTACTGGCCCAAGAATACAACTGAAACAACTAATTTACCTAAACTCAAGCCAATAATACATAAAATGTGCATAATTTAATACATGCGTGAAAATTATTATAAAACCTAATTATCAGAAAAAAAATATAGACAAACCAACGCCAGCTGCTGCCAAATATAATGCTACAGGGCATCCTAGACCTCCAATTCCAACTAAAAGTATCCTACAATTCTTCAAACTATTCTGGCCATCTACATGAATTTCAGGTAGAAGCATTTGTCGACTGTATCTGATAATTTCGCTGTTTGATAAATTTCCACAATATTGGTTTTTTTCAATATCATATTTTCGCTATAATAATAAACACATATTTGAATAACCATTACTTATGAATTGTATCTGTTTACATTTTTTAACTTTAATACTGCAAGTTCTTCTTGCAGAGCGCTAATTTGTTCCTCCAATTGTCTTATTCTGTCTGGATACATACTGTTAGATCATATACGAAATATTAAATCTCTTCTAAATTTAATTTTTCAATTACGGGGTTCTAACGTACAAATACCGCTTTTATCTTATTCCAAGCATATTTATTACTGAAAATAAACCATGTTGAGCAATAAAATAATACAAACTGAAATCGTACAAACTATTAATTATGAAATTAAAATATTTTCTATGTACTTCTCTTATTGTGGACCTATTTTTAACTTATAAACTCATCACCCATAGCCTACAGGATGTATACTGGATAATTTTGCCACAACTGCTCGCAACTTATTGTATTTAATGGAAACAGATTGATTTTAAAGTTCCTGTAGGAATAATAAAATCTTGTTAGAACCATACTGCAGGACTAACTATGGTTATCACCAACCTATGAATCGTACGTATAGATTGGTAAATAAATTTGTGAATGAAGGTGGAAATATTTTTATTGTGTCTAAATGATTTTGTCACAATTAGAAAGACACAATTTTCACAATTAGGGATTAATGATCGGAGGTACTTAGTAAGTGTTTCCGTAACATAGAGTATTAATTACTTATTATTAAGTTTAAAGTGAAAATGTTCATTGGCTAAATGCAGAACATATGGGTGTGCATTGTATTTTATGTTATAAGGTAATGATTAGCTATAAAACAGATATTATTGCTTAGTGCTGTTTAGTGTTCTTTATTCTAAGGCAAAACAAGTATTGTTCATGTGTTTTGCTTCATTATATTATACTTTTATATTATATTATAAGGTAATTATTAGTTATAAGATAAATATTGAATTTGTTGCAGATATTTAGATATATCCGACGGATTGATATGTATTTCTTAACTGTTAACATTATAATTGTAAACTTTTGTAAATTTATGTGTATATGGGGGTTACCCGTTAAAAAATAAATAAAAAAATTTCTTCTTCTATTTGTTTACAGTTGGCGTTCTTTCGCCTTGGCCTATAACCGACGCCAATAAAACCTTATGCACCCATTGGAATATTAAATGTCATGTAGTTGGCCATGTACAGCTTTCTGATTCTGAAGTTAGAAAGCGAGAGCGAATTCTTTTCAGATTGAAGTGACTCCATTTGTGCCGAATTCGTAATACTCGCTTTTTATCTTATTCTGATTTCTATCTTTACGACTGGGTTTTTAGGTTAGATTAATGGATAAGTAATTACAAATGAATAGTAATTTGGTAGAGTTATAAGTATAAGAAAATAATTATTTATATAAAATTGAAATCATCGTCTTATATAAACGTAATTATTGATTTTACAATGAAAATGGATTCATTTCATCCCTTAATAGTCCTTTTCAAAGCATAGTTCGAGTCATACTTTTTGTATACTTAAGAGGGTACAGATATACAATTCATACCATTTTATTAACCTTTGTCAAAAAAGAAACCAAAAATATGGAATTCTTTAGCAAGTGACAACTCAATACAGCAAAAGCTTAACAAAAAGCGAGAAATTAGTCGAAATGAAATCGTACGGAATTGAATTCAATTCGATTCAAAGTGGCTGCAACTGTCATCAGGATTACTTTGGTTTACGCTTTCTAATCAGGCTAACCTACGCACTAACAGGGCTTGAGCAATAACTTGCAATTTGTATAAACTTATGGAATATTTGGGACAAAATAAGCACTTTTAGTTTAGAAATAATGATAATATTTTTTTATTTAGCAATGCTATTACGAAAATATTATAGATAATGATACATAAAACATATTAATAAGAAAAAATAAATAAATAATAATATGTTGCGATAACAACTTTTGCTGCAGGAAAAATATAATCAACGTTGTTTATATAAATTATTGCAATTGTACTAATATATTCTTGATCTAATACTTAAAAATCACGAAATTTTTATAAAAATTTTCAAAATTGAAAAAGTCTCTGAATAAGAATCGTGGGTATTTAATAATTATGTTTCTTTATTTTTTCTTGCTGAGATTGTATTATATAGGTTTCTTTAAAAAACTTTTTTGTGCTCTTTTATTTTTATAGTTCAATATGTATTTATTTCGTTTTTTTTTAGATTTAATTATACTACTACTTTCAATTAATGAGGTACTTACATACTTAGGCGTCAGACCTAGTTGCTCTCATACAATGTGGTAGCATTATTCTATAAACAACTTACACAAATTGATCCAACCCATAGTAATCTTCAAACTTTATCAATTTAAGGAATCCTTACAAGTAAAAAATTTTCGACAAACCTGGGATTACAAACAATAGAAAATTCAAAATCTAGGCTAGAACATATAAGGAAATACTTTTTAATTTTCTTTTATTATATTATAATAAAAGTTAAAAAAGTATTACAAAATAGAGTTAATATTTAAAACTACAATTTTCAATTTTAATGACTTGAAGGAGCTTGCTTTGCTCTGTTTTGCAAAAAATTTTAAAGTTTGGTTATATTGTTAACATTTAATATATTTCTGTATTTTGTTTTTGTTCGAACATATGTTGAAAATGACTTTGCGCACACACACACATATATATATATATATATATATATATATATATATGTTGTAATGAAAGAAGACATTAAGACTATTTTATAGCTTTTGCATAAAGTTGAGAATATTCCGTTTAAATTTTTAACCAAAAATCAAGTTCTTCTCGTTTGTACCGGCATTTTAAAGTAGAATCTGTTAATAGTTCAACTAGTTGTTCCTCTTCTCTTAGTAATAAATTCTGATAATAATTGAAATTTTGAAATGGATTGTTAATCCAGTTATGGGACTAATATTGCTGATGAAAGTAATCCCTGATAGTGGCTTTTAATTGTAAAATATGCTCTTAAATTATGTATTAACATCTTTATTCATATTTATTTTATTTTCAATTTGAAAATCACTTCAGTTTTTCTAAAAATGTATTATAATTTTTCACATAAAATTCCCACAAATGTATTTTCAAAATGAAAGCATTGATTTAATTTTTCAGTTTAATAATTTTAACTTTAAGGCGGTGGAGAGTATTTATTAAATTCATTTAAACTTGTAAATATATCTGCTACGTTCGGTCAATTCAGAGTGCTTTGTTTTTTATTTTCATTATTTTGATGAATATTTTGTTTGTTTATAGATCTCTTTTGAACAGTTTGAATAACGCTGATCTAAACTAATGAAAATCTAGTTTTTGTAAATAAAAGGAAACTTCATAAATTTTCATAAATGACCATCGTTTGACTTAGGTGCGGTTTCAGTGTCTAATTCTCGAGGGACATTTATCCGAGTTTATCCTCAATTTTGTTTTCTTCTATAATATTTGTGTCTACAATTGCAGTTCCAATTAAAGAAAACGCCACTAGTGCTATCATGTAATCTGGAAAGATACTACACCCTGGAAAGGTTTTTGGAGTTGATCAGGCATCTGCAGTTCAACTTTCACTTCCAATTTTACCGATGGTGTAAAAACAAGAAAAATAATAGCCGACGCCGTAGCGATGTGGATAAGAAGTATGACTCCACCGCAGAATCCTGGATTCGGTCCCAAGCGTAAACAATGATTTGCGATGTTGATCGAGTTTAGGCAACACACGAAACGAGGTCGGGAATTATAGGAGGAAGGTAACTATAATTTATCATGCACATCTATAGGGGTAGATGTAAAACTTCGGTCCACTGTATGCGGGTTGGCATTCACTATAAAGATCTCTTACGAGTTAATCAATAAAGGTTGGTAAAGACGAAATTATCTGATACCCTATCTATCAGCGTCGATGGCAGATGCTCGAGGTTACAACACACAGTCGGTGATAAGCCGATACGGCAGAAATAGGCCGACTATAAATAAGTAATACAACAACTTATAAAGAATACAAAAAGGCATACCTAAACAAGTTACATTGTGTATTTCACAGTATATCTATTTTATGTTTAATTATTCCAAAGCGACACTAAATTGTAAAATGCTCTAACGGAATGTCGAGGAATATAATGAGAAAAAGTGCTTATAATTTTAAAACAAATAGTTTTTGAGGATAAATTTGAAATGGAAAGTGTTAACACCAAAGGTATATTGTAATTACGTTTTATTTAAATTTAAATAGTTACGTAGGTATGTGTTTTGGCACCGTAAATTGTAAAATGTGTAACTTTTTAATTAAAGCTATTTTAAATTGCTATTAAAGTGCCAAGCGTTGATAGATTTGAATTATTATAACTACCTACTATTTTAAGCTCACTTGTTTCAATATAAACACTTGGTGCTGGTGTAAAATTAGCTTTCCGCAAATACATCAGAACAGAACGTTAAAAGTGTACCGATACAAGTTTTAGATCAGGAAATGAAAATTCATCAAAAAGTTTGCAAAGGACAAGTTTTACTAAAAGAAGAACCATTTGTGTTTGTACTTGGTTCTAAACAGCTTTCCGAGTATTGTGATCATTGTTTTAATAAGTATAAAAGACTTAATTGATTTCGTAAGTAATTTTATATTTAAAAAATTATTATTTAAGGGGCGAGTTATTGAGATGTTCCAATTGTCAGTATGTGCATTATTGTGGCAAGGATTGTCAGAGGGAGGCATGGTCTGTACATAAGCTGGAATGTAAAAATTTAAAAAGAGTGGCGCCGAGAATCGTTCCCAATGCTGCTAGACTCTTAGCGAGGCTCGTGTTAAAGCTTAACACTGACGGGAATCAAATTAGATCTTACATTAATCAATTACAATTTAGAATGTTTAAAGATCTTATGTCACGTAAGTTTACATTTTTCTATCACTAGGCTAGGGTTGACTGTGTATACGAGTATAAATTATTTCGTTAAACCCGATTTATACAATAGCAAACATTTTGACATACAAAGTCTAAATATATGCTATTGTATAAATCAGGGGTCGGCAACCTTTTTTGGCTGCGGGTCAAAATTAACCACAATGTAAATATTAAAGGGACGTTTGGGTCAGTGATATTTTCATTTTAAAACAGTC
>WYDF02013103.1:0-13543 GCA_009867245.2 Adranes taylori
ATATGCCTTTATGGTCAGATATATATGTTTCTACGATATCTATCTGAGTATAATTGGAGTTAAAGTTAATGAATATAGATAGATAGACAGATAGATAGATAAAACCTTTATTGGCATACAAAAAAACAACAAGAAATAATTCATACATAAACTTATAAACAATAGACCATAACCATTAAACTAATCTTATCCTTAAAAGTCATCGGCAGAAAGCGAGGTTTTTATTTATATCTTAACACTTCTCATTCATTTATCAATTTACTCCCTTTATTTTCTTTTTTTATTTCTTCCAAAATTCTCTTCATTAACTTTAAATCTTTTCCCTCCGTTCCTAAGCTTAGTCTCCCGTTATCATCCAATTTCATTTCTCTATCCAGGCATCTTATACCATTACATTCCCTTACCCAGTGGCTCCACATTTCCTGTTCCATATCACATATTCTACACATTCTTTCTTGTTCATTCATCCAAAATTTATTTACCCATTCTTCATTCCCACACCTAAAACTTGCAATCAATCTTTTCTCACCCATACTTAAATCTGCTAGCAAATGCTCACTCATTCCAACTTCTTTCATTATCCATCTATATCTATTATTGTTAATGAATATATTATCCACGCATAATTTTACATAATTTTATGCATAATTTGCATAATTTTACAGTTAAAAATACTTTTCTCATCGCTAATAAAAATATTGCATACTAAAGGGTTAATATTGGTGAATATTTCTAGCGGTTTACTAGCCTAAACCAAAAGGATTTTCAGTACAATATAGACTTGATACAACTTACCACAAGATTGTAAAAACACGTTTTGCATCCAAAATTAATATGTTGAGATTAATCCAAATTTATGTAAATTGTATTAAAAGCGTCTTATATTACTTAATTTGTAATATTACTATACATGTATCTTGTAATTCCTTTTAGATTATGTAAATTCTGTTCCATGTATCGACGTTCAGTTGCAAAACTAATGAAATATACGCTCGGTGCGATACACAAATTGTAATACATATATAAATTAATGAATACATATTTAATAATATGCGTGAACTATCTGTTAGTTTCTCAAATAATATAACTTACAGTTATGAAATAAGGCGAATTTAATTATAAAATATGATTATGCTAAAGTGTAATAATTAGGTTGGTGCTATGGAATTCGTAGAATTCTGGATGTTTGATTTCTTGCCATTTTGATTTTAAAGCGAGTGTCATTTATTTTCACATTAGAAAATGGTACTAGAAAAATAAAATGGGTAGCGAAAAGGAGCAAAAGGGTAAAGAAATGTTAAGGAGGTTAGAAGAGGAGGAGTTAAGGAATATCAAAAGAAAAGGGAAGTATGGAGCTATTTGAGGAGGAAGGTTGTGGTAGTGGGAATAAGCATGAAGTGCGGCCTTGAATTAAGTGACTGGGAGGTTAAGTGTAAGGATGAAGCGGTCGCAGGCATTAATTGGCAAGGACCCGTAAGGGAAGAAGGAAAGGCATGTGATAGGATGGATGGATTTAGAATGGATTTAGCAAGGGAGGTCAAGGAAATGATTGTGAAAGAGGTAATAATTGAAATAGGGAGGATAAAATGGGGTGGTGTGAGTGGGCGGAATAAGATGCCTGTGGAAATATGTGATAGGTGATTGAATGGAAGCAGTGGAAGATTGTGACTGTATATAAGAGGGGAAATAGAACAGAAGCTGAGATTTTTAGGGGAATAACGATAATGGATGGATTATACAAGCTGTTTGCTAGAGTGTTAAACAGACGGCTTGAAGAGGAGGTTAGACAGAAGAGCGTGTTGACTGTAAACCAGTGTGGGTTCATTAGAGGGAATGGGACAGCGAATAATATTGTTACCATCAATTGTATTATGAACAGAGGGATATTGAGAAAAAAGAATTTATACTTACTTTTTGTGGACCTGAAAGCAGCCTTTATCAGGATTGTGAGAGTGAAGCTGTGGGAGAAAAAGGTGAGTGTGCGAATTTCTAGAGGGATGGTACTTATAACTACTTATAACGGGATGGTACATCAGTGCTTATAACTGATGAGACGTTTGTTAGGGCAAGAGTGAAAGATGGGTTTCCGATTGATTTAAGACAAAAAAGGGAGCTGACATGAGTGTCCACTAAGTACCTGTCTATTTAATATTTATTTGTCAAATTTGGAGGAGGTCTTGATGAAAGGACAAGCCGGTGGACTTGGAAACAAGAAAGTGTGGTCTCTTACCTATGTGGATGATATTGTATGTTTGGCTAGCAGCATGGAAGAGATGAATGCACTGATTGGGAGCGTTAAAAGGTATTTGTATATGAGAGGGCTGGAAATGAATGTTGAGAAAATTAAGGTAACATAATGCGAGAAGGGAGGGAGGAAATGTTGGAATCACGTTTTTAAATAGGCAGTCAAATGATAGAGAGCGTAAAAGTGTATAAGTATTTGGATTCACGCTGATTCAAAACGCTTCGTGCAAAGAGCATATAGTTATGGTTACCAAAAACCGAGGAGACCTATGGAGAGAATGAGGTTAATATGGGAAAGAATGTTTGGTGATTCCGTGTAGATGAGGACGAGGATTAAGGAATTGTGAACTATATTATGATGTATGGGGCAGAGGTATGGGCGGTTTAGCGATGGGTGGTTATTGAGAGAGTACAAGTTGGATGTTTGAAAAGGATAATGAATTTTGAGTAGAATATCATGAAAGATGAATGGGGTAGGTTGGTTAAAGAAATTTATCTTGAAAGTTTGTGTAAAGCAGGTTGAGGGGAATTTCAAGCAAAAGGGAGGAAATATAGTGAGAGGAGTAGGAGTCGAGAAGATTAGGAGGAGGGCTATAGGTGGAAATGTAGATTGAGGGGAGATAAGGAGATATAAATGGTACATCGCTATTTTACGCGATGTACCATTTGTGGTGGATTTTACTATTACATGTGTGAATCATCAAGAGACTACTCAAAGTGTTAAAATTGTTATGTCTACTATATAATAACCAGAACCATGATGTAAATCGGATATGGTGCAAATTGATGCAATTTCTAAACTTGATGCAACTCATTTCTGTTATAATTCCAGGAACAAGTTATAAGAACAAAGTCTTTCATTCCTTCATTATTTTCATCTGCAAAGGTGAAACCAAAAGTGAATTTACAATTAATCCGTTGAGAAATCACGATCCACAATGGGGGAACATACTCTTCTAGCAGATAGTAGTAAAGCTATAACCAATGGCTTTACTAAGGCTTTTGGAGCTCCAGTTGTAAGAATTATGTGCTTCTTTCACATTTTAAAAATCAATGGCTCACATTTGCTTGCAAGTGAATTAAAAAATGATATGCAGCAATTACACACATGTCACACAGTGAAAAGTGTTTGACAAAGTTTTAAAATTATTTATAGAAAAATTCGGCAGGACGATATAATTAATTTTTTTTTAAATTATATTCATTCAGAATATCTTCAAACAACAAATATTGGTAAGAAGGTGCTGCAAAGCGATTTCCAGGCACAAATAATGGCTTAGAAGCCAAGATTTCTGTCATTAAAGAGAGCATACGTAGAGAGCAAGATTGCCTCTTGGACAGTTGTTACGAGTAAATGTTATGTATAATATTCTTCTAACACGGACCGAAGAAAGATATCCTACTTGCCCCAATTATAAATGTTTTGCATTAAAACTAAATATAAAATTAAAACAAGGATAGATGCATATTATTTAGCGCAGCAAATAAATCTGCCATAAAAGAATATGGTAAATATTGTGTACTCCTCACAGTCGTATTTCCAAAACTTAACTCTTTTGAGTTAGTTTCACAACATAATCTATTACATGAAAAGTGGAAGTCATTTAAGGAATTAGAAAAAATCAATTTTGGTATCTGGGAGGTTACTATTCCCGCCACATGTACTTGTCCAGCATTTAGCAAGGATCGTGCATAAAAAATTCTTTTCCGCTTGCCAATACGTCTAAAATTATCTACTGTACCACAAGAAGTGAGAGCTCTTCCAAAATGAGCAGAAAAGAAAACAAGCAAAACCGGCAAAGGCGTTTATAACTGATTAGTTTTTAAAGAATAGTTACACATGTGTGGTATATGTTTATTATTAATTTATAGCAATTATTACATTTTATGTATTATAACTTACAGATTATTCATGTTATTCCTTTTTTTAATACGTATTGATCTGATTCAATGTTTATTTTGCCATTAATACTTCTAATACTTTGTTACATTTATGATATTCTTAATAATTTTTAATAAAAAGCAAGTACAGAATATTACCAAACACACATGCAACTCATACCAACATTCTCTGAGAATTGTTTTATACGATCTTAAAACATTTATATATCCATTATAATTAAAACAAATGTCATCCTCTTTGGGTTGTGTGCTCACAGCCAATTTTAATGCCCAACTACCTTATTTTGGTAATCAGTGTATTTGTATAATGTGCAATAATATATCTATTTATTATTAGAATCATATTTTTAATGTGTACAAAAACTTTTTTATTGTCAATGTGTTTATTGTGCAAATATCCTATTTTAATGTGTACTTTGATTTGTTTTAATGTTCAGCTAGTTAGTGTGCAACTATTCAAATTTAATGTGCAGATGGTTTTTTAAATATTCATTAGTTAGATGCGCCTATTTCAGCGTGGAAATATCCTATTGTTGTTTACCATTCTATATTTCCCATTTAGAAACTATACAGTAGTACGTATTTTCTTAGTACGCAAGCTTATAGATTCTGTCAAAAAAGTGACAGGAATTTACTTTTTAAAAAGCTCGTGTGAAAATAACTTAATTCCTGTGTTAATTTTTCCTGCTCGAAGATGGATTTTTCTTGCACGTAGTTATGATGCGCAATATGAGCGCCATCTGTTAGAGAATTTGTTTAGATCGGCTGGTTTCCTCAGTCAAACTCAATGAATATAAATTTGAAACGAGCAGTGTGTATGAAATTTTGTGTTACAAAATCATTGACATTGTTGGATAATTTTATAATGACTTAGTTTTATCTAAAACTCAAGCAAAAGTAATTGTTGTGCTTGAGTAAAACTCAAGCAAAACTCAAGTAATAATATTGACAACATTAAAAATGTAAATAGGAAAAATATGTATTGCATAAACACTACTGTGATAAACAACTTGTCAATTTTATCTTACTCCTATTAAGAAAAATAATTACTCTATGTATTAGACAACGAAAGTTCCCCGATTTGCTTAAATATGCGTTTGAATTTTCTCAAGAAAAAGCCATTTAGCGACGTACATTCACATTCAACTTACTAATTAGTGCACTCACTCCGTCACTAATTCACCCAATTGAAAGTTGTTCACGGCATGTGCATAGAGGTCGCATGTTGTCTCATTCGCGGATCGCCGTTGGCCGCGACGTACTTTCCATCGTCGGTTAGGTTAGAAGGTGCATGAAAATATATAACTTAACCCGGGGAGACTCGATGCAAGGTAGATTAGGAAACTAGTCTATATATTCATTACATTTATTAAATGCATTTCTACGGGAAATCAGATATGGATTTAAGAGTTTGTAATGGAATAGGCATCTGAATAAAAGACAAAATGATCTAAAACCACAGAAACCAACTCAGAGTTGCTCAAATATCAGTGTAATTCCGACTAGGTCTTCTTTGCTTACCATGTTGTTATGCATTCTTCATAAATCCAGGCAGAAAATAACAGTTGAAAAGACCCGAACTTTGGAAGAACGATTCATTGTTTTGCACAAGATAAGGCATTCTTACACATATTGCTCATTGTGACGGAATTTTGGCTAAAAAATTCAACAAATCTTTTTTGATGAAACTCTGTACTTACTTGGCACAGTCCCAGCTAAATTCTCCTAAATCCGTTAAACAAATTTCGCTGAACGTTCATTGCGCAAAAAGCATATGCGCAAAAAATACATTCGAGGAATGATCAACTAATACGCGGAATAATCATTTTTCTCCAATACTCTTTATTTATTCCGCAATGTTAAAGTTGGTCTCCTTCAAAGTAATCCACATTGGACATAATACACTTTGTTCAACGTTTTCTCAATTCTTCGAAGCAAGTTTGAAATTTAGTTTTTTATGTGGCATTCAAGTGCTTTAGCGATTGTGTCTGAATCTCGTGAATATCGACAAAGGGTGATCCTTTCATAGTCTTTCTTATCTTCTGGAATACAAAAATGTTGCAGGATGACATACTCGGTGAAATTGAAGATATGGAATAACAATAGTGCTCCTGTAGTTTTGCTTCATTCATCAGGCATTTAGATGTTACTCATTTATTGATTTGGTGCATATAAAACTTCTAGCTTGACTACATAATATACAAAGTATGATCCGATAATACGCGGAATTATCATTTTCCTCGAATAATATTTATTTATTCCATTGTACCGTTCAAAGTAATTTCTATTCGACATAATAAATTTGATCCAGCGTTTCTTCATCCCTTCGAAGTAGTTTTGGAATTCAATTTTCGATATGGCGTTTAATTGCTTTAGCGATTCTGTTTCGATCTCGTGAATATCGACAATACTAGAGGATGCGGAATCACAACGATGTTGTTTCTTGCTAAAAATTGACGAACAAGTAAAGAAATGTGCGCAGGTGCATTTCATGGTACACTATGCCACTAATGTAAAATAGAACCGACTAGAACCTTGAAATTCAAGCGAACTTAGCGAGCTTTTTCACTCTTCCCTCTTCAGAAAGCTTTTATTGGTGCGATTGAGCCTTAGTTTCGACGTCATCCACACATCCATGTTTTATCACCTTTTGTGATTTACTTGAGTAATTCTAGATTATCTTTGATTTAATGAAGCAACTTTTGAGCAGCGTCAATTCGACACGGGTTTTGATCGAAATTCAATAATTTGGGAACAAATTTTGCTGCCACTTGTCTCATATGAAAAACATCTTAAATAATAGCTTGACATAAGCGAAGTGATTACCAATATCTTCAGCTAGTTCAATGATACTGATTCACTGGTTGTCCAAAACTATTTTCTCCACCGTTTTGGTGCTATTATGTGTTATTGATGTGTTAGACCGCCCAGGACACTACGCTCGTTGTCATTTTCATGATCCTTTAAAAATGTTTGCACCACTTATAAATCATTGTTTAATTTATGGAAGAATTGCCAAAATCAACATGACGAGCTCTATATTCTTAACACTAAACTTAATGTAAATTCTTTGTTATATATTCTTCACAAGTGAAAACTCGCCCTGACACCAAAAGATACAGAACCTTATTGACAGGTAGCAATAAACTAAATTACCAATATGGCCGCAGTTGTCAACTTGCGTTTGCGAAAATGTCTACCAATAAATGCACATGAAAGATTTGGGATTTTGGCTTCAAAAATCCGCGTACTTTCTTGTCATACCTCGTATACTGAAGGCGTATACCTAATGCAAAAAGTATAACTTAATGCTGTTTTTATACCTCATCGTTTCGGCATTTTTTTCTCTCTACATTATGGTTATTTGTACATATGAGTGAGTGCTAATAAAACTTCTATTAAAATTAGCAAAACAATTGTGTGACTCATTGTAAAATATGTATTTTATTGATAATACATATTGATTTTCATATGAGATTTATTAATTTGAATCATGCATTGTTTTAAAAAAATTATTGCTAAATTATATGTTTACATTTCTTTCATTAATTTCAGGTGCACAAGACAATGTTGTGAGTTCAAAAAAATTTCGGGATTTCCTACAAGAATGGCCTACGCCAGGAACTGGACCCTATTTCGATACAAGCATCAACAATAATATAACGGGCCTAGTCGGATCTACAGTGCTATTACATTGTCGAGTAAAAAATTTAGGAAATAGAACGGTAAGTGATTTTTGAAACATTTTATAGTAACACTAAAGAAAATATAAAAAAAATATTATACATAATGTTGTAAAAAGTAAATATACACATACGACCCATTGTTCTTGAAAATGTGCAGATTTGTGGCACCATAATGTATTGAAGCTACACAGATTTTAAGCACTAGAATTTACAATAGTTTTTTTGGAAACTATTGAGGTTTGGTTATATCAGACATTGGTTTAACAAAGCAATTACCTCCTATTAAACTTACGGAATTCAGTGACATTTTTTCATCTATACCGTGACATTGTTTATATAAAGGACCCGGTTGCCAACACAGGTCTGCAAATTTTGAGCGAATAAATATTTCTTGCAAAGTAGGAATTGACTTTTTATGTTTTTTGGTATGCAATGTCATCCATTTTTGTCCATCATGTAACAGTTTTATGAAAAATGCGTATAAAAATTTAGAAAAATAGTGCTTTATAGATCATTTAAATACATTTATAGGAAGTAAAACAAAGTAATAGCTAAGAAGTTTTGTGTGAAAAATTACTTAATCCTCACATATATATTTAAACAAAATCAACACCTTCAAAAAAATAAGGAATGAAATCATTTTCTCGTCTTCTAAACCATGAAAAAGAGACATCAGGTGCCAATAAGCTTTTTCAATTTAGTCTTGAACCTAGTAGTTCTGCAGAATTTTTAGGAAGGCCCAACTCTCTCACTAAATCATTTAATTCACTTTATGAGAAGAATTGCGGATCGTTACTTCCTGCTGCCATTGAAATCATGATCAGAGCCATAGTCTTCTTCTTCGGAGCCAAAAGATATACCCTGGGGGTTTTTCTGGGGGTTTAGGTATGGGTATTCCAGGACCATGAAGTACGGGACGCACGGCCGATGGAATGTTTTGGTAAACAATTCTTTCCTATTTTTGGCATTGAACCCATGCACATCACTCGGAACAAAAGTAGCGTCATCACTGTCATTAGTTGGCTTCCTCCAGAACATCGGGATTCTGAAGCGAAGGGATTTTAGTTTTCCACTCAATCATAAATACAACAGACGATGTGTGGGACCCAAGATTTATCCCAGCTTTACACCAAAGTAAGCATAGTACACTTTCTTCACAAAATCTGTAATATTTCTGTGATATTTCTTGATTGTAAGCTCATCGTAGATGTAGCAAAATTTACTAGGGTCATTATAACAACCCCTTGTAGCCATTTTACAAAACTACTGTCCACAATCACAAAAATAAATTTCAATCACTGATTGAATGGTATGTGATGTTTCAATTGAAAAAAAAAACCGAAAATTTAAATCGGAAAAGAAAATTCTTATAAAAACACATATTCTAGACATTAAATGAACATAAAAATCAGCAGTCCCTGGCGCCAATAACGTCTGTGTTTAAAGTTGGTGCCATATGTCTGTCTTAAGAGGAAGTGAGAGAATGAATGAACTTCACCTCATTGTCTTTTATTAATTAGTTTCCTTTTTTATTTATGTGTATCGAAAAATATTTTGATTTTATTAATTCTTTGTTATAAAATAATACAGGTCTGCGATGAAAATATATTCTGAAAACTAAGCATTGTTTCTGATGTATTTTTGGCCAATAATTTCAGAAAACTAACCAAAAAGTTCCATATCGTACAGTTTTTTCACAACATTTACGGTATTCAGTCTTTGTGTGTTTATGAATATACAGTTATTTATTATGAATATACAATTTTCCATTTCATTGCCCACGTGCGTTATAAGTAAATTTACTTAACAAAATCTAAATTCAGATGCAAACCAGCCTGATATAACAAATCACAGTTTTATGAAGTGTTGGCAAAATTTAAGTAAGTACAGTTGTTTGTTAACTTGACGAGGTTTTTAAGACGCGCAAATGTAATAAGAAAAGTATATAAAACTTAGAGAAATTATTAAAAATTTCATATTTTTTACCGCAGTACAAAACAATGTCTTTCAATTGCCAATTGTAAAATGACGTGAATGAAGTAATAACTTTTGATGAAATATTGAATCATAAAAATGACCACTTTCTCTTCAGCGTCGACCAGAATTAATAAATTTATTTTAGTATAAATATCCTGTGGATAATTATAAAATGATTAACATTGGTTTTGAACTGTGACGTGTTATTGTTTGTGATTTGGACAGCTAGTGTTTACTTTGTTTCATGAAAGATATTAGAATTATAATATTGTCAAGTTATAATATATTAAAAGATGAAAATTATTTAGGAAAAAGTGACATTTTCTTTGGTTTGTATCAAAAGCAATATGGTGTAGCAATTAACTTATAATATTAAATCGCAATATTCACATTCCAAAGTGAATATAGTAATGAGGAACATGTTCTCTTGATGCTTGTAAATAATTCAGGATGGCTAGATTTCGAAAAATATTGTTATTACGTAAGCACTTTGTTTGCTAGACGAACTAGTTGAAAATGAAGCAGTCAGTTACGGGCAGGTTTACCGTAAATAAGTGTTACAATTTAAATGTAGAAATGATCAAATATTGTTAGTTAAACTCTGTTATTGGGGACCACCGGCCAATGCAACAAGCGTAGGGAGTGAGCGGTGTAATGTCGTTATCGAGGCGTATGTGTGGGTAAATATATCTGATTGGTCATCAATCAAAAGTAAGTAAAAGCGTACTGTGCGATACTGTATAAGTATCAGTAAAGAAATCATATCTGATTCGGTTTACATTAATTATGGCGAGAGTAATGATAAAAAATATGTTATATGTTAATATATTAGATGAATGAAATTTACCATAAGAAGGGGTAAATTAGTGAGAGATATTGATCGAAATTTTGGAAGAAAATTAGCGAATCTAAGAAAGCACTAAAAAACACTCACTCAGCTCTAACAGAAAAAACAGTCTATAAAAATTAATAAATTATAAAGTACATCCTTGTCAATCAGCGTTTTGAAAAAGAATCACAAATTAAATTAAAATTATAATACATTCCAAATTAGATCATAAATAAATTAAAGTGTTAAGTAAATATCAGAAGTAAAATATGGGGCATAGTAGAGTACAGTGTTGGATAACATTGTACTCTTAAATAATTCTTAAATGATTCTTTTAAGTTTGAATTCTTTTAATAAAATAAATTAAATTGATTAGGCCACAAGTTTATTTATTGAAATATTTTAAAATGAATTGAAATAAATTAATAAGGTAAAGGTAATTCTAAAATAAGTTTATGATGGCAGGAACGACAAAACATGTAAGTAAAATAATTTTATAAATAATTCTAAAATTTATTTGATGAAAATCGAAACATGTTTATTAATATATTTGGACGTAGTAGTTGAATACAAATATTATTGTTTTATTTTTGGGGCACGTTATTTATATTAAATGTACGAATAATTATTGTTTATTTGCATGTAACATTAAACAAATCATTATTAGTACAGTTAGTTGAATGTACACTATGTATCTGTTTTATTCAAACTGCCTTGACTAAGGAAGACGCTTGGTACATGTTAGGTATGTGAGGCACTATTTGCGATTTAATCGTAATTTTGGTTTATTGAGTCAGATAAAATACAGTACAGGGATGGCAACGTTAATACGTACTAAGTCCATTTTACTATGTTAATTCTAAACATTTAAGGGAAACAAGTTATGATAACGTCATCTTGCATTAGACAAATTAAATTGGACACAGCATTTTGTACTTACTATATGAGAAGGTTCCGTATTATAGGAGAAAATCACTACATACACCATTAAAAGGATTATCTTTTGCCAGCTCCGTTGTTCACTAAATTATCTCCCAAATTTAAACGTGACAATATAATATTTTCAATAGTATTATCAATACAGAAGAATTTAATTTGAAAGGATTTATTTAAATTTATATAGTTTCTAATTGTTCCTAGGAAAAAAAGGATAGGAATTTCTGAAAGCATATATCCGTACAATTTTATGTCTACTTTCATAATTTAGTTTCTATTGTTGTGCATGAAATATAATGAAGATTTGAAGGTACTTTCGCATTGTTTATTCCACATCTAAATAATATTATATTTATATTTAATTCGGTTGACAAAAATTTCCAGGAAATTTATGGCTTACAAGAACTTCCATATAGCTTATTAGAATTTATGTATTTAAAACATAATTTGGTTCTATTGCTTTCTCGTATTTCTATATTATGTGGTATACTTGTTTTTAAAAATTCTCTCAATATTTCAATTACAGTATTCACAACATAGAATTCATATTTCGGTACGTTGAGACCAGAAATTAGTGCTGTGTCGTTATTTAAGCAGCAATAGAATATGTATTTAATTAAACACAACATTGGCATACATATTTTTCCACACAGCATCATACAGTATTGCTTAATCCGTTCGCAGATACATAATATACTCAGCAACGCATTGGCCCGTCGAGCTGAACAACGTCCAAAAACATATATTCAGTCGCATGGTTTATTGTTCACTATGCGTCTACCTAGTTTCAGTAAAAATATGTATGAGCGGCAAACGAAACATGAATATGTTCGATTGAAGTTCAGAACAGCTAGCACGTCGAATGCAGAGCAATGATATTATAACAGTTTCTAATAGAACGAGATGCTTGTACCTAGATAGATCGCATTTCAACAAGCAATGAATTTGCAGGTCTCTTCTAGGTAACGAATAAATTGACTTAAAGCTACACCGCCGAGGACATCGTTGATGGAAACTATGAAATTCGACTTCATCTCCGACCTAAAGTTAGAGGCCCCGTTCATTTGATTAGAGCCATTATACCATCTTGGTTCCAAGCCACTAACAAGCGCAAGTGCTTCATTGAGTACAACGGCGGAATGGTCGGTGTTGAAGCAATAACTGGGTCTTTGCAAATCTGGTGCAAGAACACTCGGCATGTGTAAACATGTTTGGTCTATTCTTTGGTATTTATCCTATGTAAGACACCATCCCGAAATTCGTTATACATCTAGAGACATGGCTGATAATTTAATAGATGTCGCCAAGCCCAGATTGCAACTAATCTAAAATTGTTTTAACAGTTTTTATCAGAACCACTTCCAACGCCGTCATTATTTATTTATTTTTTCGCTGCTTGTTTGTTTCTAGTGTGAATCTGGTCATTGAGTCGTTTAGTTTAGACAATAGACAGTTAACGTAACTACTTAACTGTGCCATTACCGGCCCCAAGCCCCGAAAAGAAGAAGGGTAATGTTAACAACTATATGCGCATAATAAATCATAGCTTAATAGGTCCTAAAAACTAGTATTCATCTGGTTCAGTCATAGCACTCTGTAACGGCTGCTGTATAAAGTCCCATGGTAAGCATAACCAGCGAAAATAGAAGATAGACTCCATTCTAGGCAAGAATTAGATACTGTAAATATCTGAACACATGTTTTAAAACACAAAATAAATTTGAAATAGTTCTGTAAGTAAAAAATGACAAATGTCATACCCATCTTCTGTGTGTCATTTCAAAAATATGTTTCAACTAGGAAACAATATTATAAAGCAGTATATCCAGATTGGGTTTTGAGGTATTATTTACACAACATTTTAACATCTTTTTTTAAAGTTTTATAAGAAGGTACATTAAGTTAAAAACAATATTCCATCATCTGAATAATGATTTTTAATGTTTTTGATCATAAAAAAATATTTAAA
>WYDF02013114.1:0-13543 GCA_009867245.2 Adranes taylori
GAATCTTCCTTAGAATCCTTTCGCCGAATGTCTCTTCAACATTTTCTGTTTCTATTCCAGCATAAGCATAACACAGAATTTTATTCCACGTGGTGGATAATGAGAAGTACTTAGATCACCCTTTGAATTTTTGCAATGGTTCATCGATTGGGCTGGAACTGGCTATCGGAATGACATTTCAGAAAACTGTACTTTAGATCTAGCAAAAGTTTTTTAATATTGTAACGACAAAAATGTCAGACATACTAAAGTCTTTGGATTCTACTGTAGAGATGTTAGATATTTCAAATGACTAAAGGGAAGAATGTCTAAATGATAGGAAATTAGTGAAATCAAAAAATCCATAAAATAATTTCGGAATAAAATATCAAGATTCATTCCATCTGAAAAATGGACACGCGTAATGAGCCAGGACGCAGGTATTACTTTGCTGATGAAGGATAATCTAGCCGTGACGCAAGAAAATAGAAACAAAGGGGAAAAGAAAATAGTCTTTTACGCGAATGAGTTTTTCGTTCATGTTGTTAGAAAGAGATAGTGGAAAAGTCTTGATCAGTTTATTTACGTGTATTTTCTGTATTACTATTTTTATTGTGAAAATAATGGCAGACGTTCAGATGTAAGTAGGCAATTATTTTATTATAATTGATTATGGAACTGAAACACCTTAAATTCTTTGATTTTATTTTGAGTAAATAATGTTGTTTCAATCTAACTAATTTTCATTTAAATATTTTGTTAAATTGTCAGTCCCTTATAAATTACTCTCTAATTATTATTATTAATTAAATGTGGCTTGGTCGTTATTTTATGTACCTTCGCTTTGGAGGAAAATTGTGTTGTATTCGTATTTACATTTAAGTACATCAAATAAATCTTAAGCGTTACTTGTTATACTATTTAGCAAAATCCATAGATCCTTAATAATTGTTGTTGCATGTAAAATAAATTATTTTGTTATTAATAGAGTTTTTTAAAAGCAATAGTGTTTTATTATGATTTATATTTTGTTATTCCATGAGCCGCACTTGCTATACTTGCATTAATTAGTGTTTCTTTGTCAATTTTATTGGTGTGTGAATTTAATAAAACCCCATAAATTATGTATTAATTTAAACTACGCTCTAAAATAAAACATTGATTACGACTACCACATCCCGGTGGTTTTAACAGGAACTGATTTATCCTGTTGAAGCTAAGCAAATTCCATATTTCAAATTTCAACGTGACGATATAATAAATGGCCTTCTCACATGTCTTGAAATATAATTTCGAATGAAGCAACATAATCTGGATATAGTAAACTCTGCTTTACCCAAACATGCCAAAACGAGACACAGACATTACGCGCCTCATATATTTTCTACGCATAACTTTTCATGGATACGAAATTTTCTTCCATCTCAAATTTCTACCTTGTATTCAATATTCTATAAGATGATGATTGTTGCTAAAAGCAAGTTCCTCTTAACACGCTGCACTAGTGACCTTCAAGTTTACGGAAAGCTGCATTAAAGCAAACTAAAGTCGATGAACTACTGCTAACTGGTCTGACTATTCAACCAATGCAAGTCTATGCAATTTATATTAGCAGCGATGCCATACTCTTCAGTTTCTTTCCATCGTGTTTATTATAAAGCGGAATATTTATCATTTCTTGTATTATACAGAATATAATAAGTTGGAATTTTAGGTATCTTTGTAGGAAAAAATGTTTTCTGTTTATAAATTTGCATCATACAATCCTCCATTTTTCCCTAAAAAGTTATCCACTTTCATATATTGGATTCAAAAGGTAATATAATCTATAATAATATACAAGATCTCACTAAAGAGATTTCGAAAAAAATGTTTATTGCTCAAAATCAGTTCAGTATATTCAATTACTTAAACTGTGCAATGGAGACCGTTTAGAGTTATATCCAAGTTTTATTCTTCCAATTTTCATATAAACCAAGTTATTGAAGCTTAATCATTAAAAGATTTTTTGATACACAAAATTTAAAAAAATTGTGGAGCGATTTTTGAAAAATGGTCTCTAAAGTTATGGAATTCGAGACACATAGCTTTCGGAAATATAATAAAATCATTATAAAACCATGTTCAAAAAATATATACGTATCTTTTTTATGGGTCTCAAAAAAAGAAGAGCTCTTAGTGTCGAAACAGGTGGTTCCGGCTCGAGAAACATCATACGAGGGCTGATCCCTATGCTTCATGTAGTTGCAATTGTCTACTTGATGAATGCTTTTGACAATTAATTGAGTGACATGTATAGGTTATGTTTCAAGACATTAGTTTTGTATCTCAAAGCGTTTTCGTCATGCGGTTTTATTTCTATCAGTGTAAAGTGATATTTGAAGAAAATGGAGCCGGTTATAAAATATTTGCCGAGATCGGTGATAAAATATTTGCAGAAAAAGGGATGATATCAATTCCAATTCAGCAATACATTGTAGCAACTATAGAGGCGTCTGCTGTGTCTTATGACATAGTGAAACGCTGATGCCACGACGAAGAACTTCTTGTGAAAATCCGCATGTTGGAGGTCCTCCTCTCATGGTAACTTCTGACAAAAGCACTCAAAAAGTTTATGACATGGTGCTTCAAGATCGACGAAGACAAATTGTTGAGGATACCGGCTTGTCGTATGATATCGTTTAACACATACTCACTAAAGAATTGGATATGCCCAACAACTGGAAACCCAGAGTGCCCAACAACTGGAAACATAATCTCGACTAACGGCTAACGTTTTCTTTTAAAAACCAAGCAGATACCATACCTATCATTGTTGCATTCTTGTTATAGCCTCCACAGCCATTCGCCATGAACCTAATAGTATCGAGATTATTTGGAATCTCGATTCGATACAACCAATCGTGTACAGCGGAAGAAATCTTATTGGATACTTTTCCAAAATCACTCTCCTCCCAGTGGTAAATAAGTGTTTTGTGGTGTTTGTGGGCACTTTGTGTGCCCCACAACAAAGGTAAAGTTATGCTTATATAGTTGGCGCAAGTAATACGCACTCTGGTCTGGGAGTTTCGGGAGTAGTTTTTTTTTGGCACTCAAACGAAACTACTAAAATATTCTGTAACTGATCTTTCAGCAGCGTATAAAATGATTTAGCATTTAGCTTGTGAAGTTTTAGTTCTGTCCTAAGCTTATCAACTTCCTCATCCCTTGAGTGCTTTAACTTTTCCTCATAAGAAATGCAGGTGGAACATACATCGTTCGCAGGAGACCTAAAGCCCAGGTTAAACTTGGTATTAAAAATTGTCTGAAGTAACTTAACTTCACATTGTGTTACTTAACTTGTTCCTCAGCCAGCAACATATTCCACATTTTTGTGATGTTCAAGTCGCTGCTCGCATCTCGCATGAAGATCCCGCTGCTCACATAAAGATCCCTTAGACCATTATAAATGGAGCGTTTGCGAGGGAAATGCTAATAAACAACCACATCCCTATAAATAGTCTTTTAGAGTGAAAATGATATCGATGAAGAAAGAAAATTGAACTAAGGCGTGCTCAAGATTCTGAAAGAGAATTGAGTGAATTTTTGCAGCAAATGGAGACTTTTTGAACAATTTAGGAGATGTTTTATTAAAAATTTGCTAATTTATCGCGCGCACACTGTGTATATATCTGCATATAAAATAGTCACCTTATTAAGCATAAAATATGGCTAAGAGAACATAAGAGAGTTTAAAATCAACATCAGAAAGCTTAAAATCAAAATCCAAATCAAATGGCCCTAAGTTGTAGAACAAGTCAAGATCCAATTTATTCTACAAGATAAATTGTGGACCAAGATGGACTGTAGAGTCAATGTTCTGCGTCGTTGCTTGCATATAGTGGTTCACATTTTGCGAGAGATGACATTGCAATGGATTTAATCAAACATATCTTTATTATTGATATATGATATATTTGATTACGCGGTAGATTCGTATTGTCGTCCACCGAATCGCTCATATTAGATCACAGCGGTTGTTGCAGAATACAGGTTCATCAAATCTTTAGACTCCAAGACATTTTCTGGTTATATATTTTTCATTTTTTACTATTTAACAGATCGATATTCATGTAAATTGTTGAACGTTCATGATTAATCATTTTGACATTCCTACGTCATCAAATAATTCAACGTTTTATAATTGTTGGTTATTGATTCATTGAACAAATAGGGGATATCTGGATGATGAGAACCATGGTTCTCATATTCCCACATAACTCTAAATATTGTATCAATTGCTTTCTGATCAGTGGGGGTTATCTGGAGGATAAGTACCACGGTGCTTATACTCCGTGATAATTCCAAAACGTATTTGACTATATTTCGTAGTAAACGTTTAAAGCAGCATTTTATATATTTAAAAATTTCATATTTAAATTATTACATGATTTTATATATTGTCATAATTTATATTTATTATATTGAGGATGTTACATGTCGCATTAATAAAGAAACCCTCTGAACCAATTAATACAGAAATCCTCTGAGAAAATTTACTTGAAAAAAACATCTTGCATAAATCGTAGTAACTAAAATATTTGATAACACAAAGGGACACAGTTACATTATGTTCAAAAGTGAAAGGTTATTCAATTTCATAAAATATATACAAATTAGCATAAAATATTAGCTTACATTTTTTAGAACGATGTCATATGGTACGCGAAACACGATGGTGTGATTAATTAAGTAACCACGACCAAGTGAATTATTGTAAGTAATTGAATCAACAAATACTTTAAAACATTTATTATTTATTAAGTTGGCAATACTGGCTGTTGTTTATTTGCTATCTTCTATATTTCATATTGCTTCTGAAAGCCATTAAAATGCAGAAACTTGCTTGGCAATTTTAAAGTTCTTCTTATAGGTTGATGATTTCAAAGAGTCTCTGGTATTCTCTTTCTTTAGAGTAAGACTATCGCCATTTTGTTTCGTATTTATTATTTATGCATTTATGTTCGTACTGGGAACTGAGGTATACGAAACATTTATTTCATATTTCTACTTCTAATTTTTTCATGTAATTGTTATATTTTGTAACGAATATTTAAGACGTTTTAATGTTTTTTTTTTAAATAAAAAGCCATTGGGAAATTAATCATGGAAATTAATTAGCAGCTAGCTATAACAGCTAGAACAACTGAAACCAACAAGTTCTGGTCGTTTATCAATAAAAAAAAAATGCTGCGGATTTCTGCTCCTCTATCCAAATATTCTATTTAATGAAATTTCAAGTAATTACTTCTTATGCAGTTAAAATTAGTTTTCAATTGACATGTTTCAAGGTAACAATGACCCCTTCATCAGAACTACAAAGTTCATCGCTTACAAAAGAAATAATATCAGTAAACGAAATCTTGACTGGATACTCCATGATTAATGAAAAATAATCGTTTACAACTGGAGTTCAATTAATTGATGATGAATGTAAGTCAATAGTGTTCCAAATACTCCATTTAATTAAATTTCAACTAATCTCGTATACATCTAAAGTTAGTTGTAAGTTGACATGTTTCAAAGCAACAATCGCCCATTCATGAAACTACAAAGAAATAATATAATTAAACGTAATTTTGGCTGAATACTCCACGTTTGATGAAAAATCATCGTTTAGAATTGCAGTAGCAATTGATGATGAATGAAGCCAGGATTTCGGAACTTTATAGTTCTGATAAAGGGGCGATTATTGCCTTGAAATATGTCAACTAAATAGTATGAGTAATTAATTGAAATTTAATTAAATGGATTGTCTTTCATTCATCTTTTATATTTAATAATAAAATATTTGAATAAAGGAAACCTAATATTTTGAAGCATGCATTTAAGATACGTAAAAAATACTAAATATGTTTTTAATTATTTTAAATTTGTTTATCATTTTTTTATTCGATATAGTTTATCAGTTGCATATAAATAAGTAATAATCTGCTACAATATATTTACAAGATAAAATTTTATTAAGAAATTCTGATAACAAAAAAAAAATACTTATGAAGTTTATAAACAAAACTTTCATAAGTATTATTAATTTATAATAAATATTTGGATAAATTTCATAGTTTCATGCTTTCTTTACTTTTAATTTCATTATTCTACAAAATGCGTACATGCAAAAAGTCTACCGATTTGCAGAACATCTAGAGTGCATTTTCCAGACGAACGATGGAGAAGACTTCAACGATTGAAATGAACCAGAACAGGAGGAAGCGATCATCAGACCCACTTCGCCAAAGGAAGCATGAGAAGAAATTAAGACAAATATCAGTCCAAAAGAAGCCCCTGGATTTGATCTATTCAATCACTGGCGCAGTTCTGAAGCAACTTCCGAAAAATGCTATACTAAAACTTACCAATCTCATAAATGCCTTCAGACTGAAGTATGTTCTGAAGATGTTCAAAGTTGCGGAAGTTATCATAATCCCCAAACTAAGGAAACCCCCTCAATAGCTCTAATCGCTGTTATCAATTATTTCGAAATCATATAAAAAACTACTCCTCAAGAGATTAAAACATATAATTATAGAAAAGTATTTGATTAAGGGTCATCAATTCGGTTTTAGAGAAAGACACTCGACTATTGACCAAGCTCATAGGATCACCAACGTAATTGAAAAATCTTTAAAAGAAAAAAAGACTGTTCCACTCATGTGGCGCAGGCATTCGACAAAGTTTGCCGTAAAGGCATAACGTGCTATAAACTGAATTTGTTTCTACCACTACAATATGCGCAAATCCTACAACCTCATTTATCAGAAAGGTACTTTAGAATCAAGCAAGAAGATAAAAAAAAATCAAGCAGAAGTGCCACTAGGTAGTGTACTAGGTCCAACACTCTACCTATTATATACTAGTGACATCCCACTCTTGAATATGCCACAATAGCAAAATTTACCGATGACACAGCAATAATAGTCATTGGAAAAAATGATTAAGAAGTGGCTCATAAAGAGGCTGTGGAGAAACTTCAAACCTGCATTAATAGAATTAATACCTAGATTCAAACTTGGCACATCAAGTTAAATAAAGTAAGTCTGTCCATGTAGAGTTTACCAACAATACAATCAACAATCTGCTATTATATATGAAAGTAGTAAAACCAGTTTGAAGCTATGGCATTCAGTTATGGGGCTGTGCTAGCAACAGCAATATTCAAGTGATCCAAAGCTTCCAGAACTAAGCACTAACGAACATCATTGATGCATCCTGGTACTGTCGAAACGGGGGTATTCATCGGGAGCTGCAAATGGATACTGTTGAACAAACCATAACCAAGTTTGCCAGTAGCCAAGAACAAAGACTGCTCCATCATGTGAAAGTCGAGGCTATTCAGCTCTTGGACAACAGACACAGTAAGACGAGTTAAGCGAAAGAAGCCATTTGAGTTAGTGAATTTGTGTGTAGCGCTTTAGTACAAAGCAGAGATTATGCGGATTTTATGTTGCATGGTGAAAATAATACAAGCTACTGAAAAAGATCTTACTTTTAAGAATTCTTCAACATAATCATTAAGTTAGATTAAAATTGCTTATTAATCTAAGATGATCAGATCGTAAGAATTAAAACACCCGGTAAATATAAAATGATCGTCCATGGGCGTATGCAGCTTCTACTAGTTTTTAAATCAAGGAGCGGTGGGTGGAGGGGCGGGGACAGGCAACCCTTTGTGATTATGTGCTTAATCTTTTACCAGTCAGAATGCTTTCATGGGGAAGAGAAAAATAAGGGGACAGGGCAGCTGCAAAGAGAATAGTCATTCATATAGGGCAACGTTCAACGTTAAACTTTGTTTACTTGGACATGCATGCGAATAGAACTATTTAGAATCACACGATATTAAACTATATAAATTACTCAAAAACAGTTTAATTGCTGTCAAATCTGAAGTTTAGAAGATGGTTAAGTAAAAAGGATGAATGCAACGAATGGGTTAGGAATAGAAGAAGATTATATGAAAGGCGTGAATAGTCAAGGTATGAATGGTATAATAGAATGAGGGAAGATATGAATTGTGAGGTAGAAGTAGAACAAACGTTGTGAGAAGTGGAAGTACAGGAGAAGCATGAAAGAATAAGAATGAGTCAATACAACAGGAAATATGAATGTTTGCTAGTTAAAGGTATTTTACCAGAATATCAGTATCGGGAAGAAGCTGACAGGAAAGAGGATGATAGTCAAGTTTAGGTGTGGTAGCGAGAAAAGGGGAAATAGGTATTGAAAGGAAACGGGGATATATGAAAGGGCAAATAGGTATTGGATGAATGATAGGGAAAGAAGTTGTAGAATATTTGGGAAGGAGAAAGAAACGTGGGAACATTGGGTATATGCATATGAAGAAATGCGTAGCGGGTAGTTGGAGGACGCACATGGGGCATGGAGTAAGAGACATAGAAGTAATGGAGAGAATAATGTGTGAGATTAACAAGAGGACGAGGTGAATGTGACGAATGCTAGTGAGAAGTTTATGTAATGGAAATGGTGGAGCGATACAATATAGAATGATAGGAATAGAACCATGGGAAGAGAGGTCAAAGAGAGTATGCGGGGAAGTGCAAATCAGTTCAGAACAGGAGTGAAGATGTGTGTGAAAAGATTTTTTAGGGGTTGGGACTACAGATAAAATGGAGGAAAGAAGAAAAAGAAAGGTGAAAAAGAAAAGAGATAAAAGGTTAAAAAATAGTGACTTGAGCGAACAATTTTGTTTGGTATTTCCTTTCCTTTTTTTAAGTACATTAGTACGAGTAATTCTGATTCTGGGGTTGAAGCATTCGAGGACAAAGAGATAAATATTTCAGTTTTGAATTACGGACCTTAATTGTAGGCTTGATTATAAATTGAATAAAATTTACATTTAGATGAAATATGTTTCATTTTGTGTGTGTGTATAATGTTCTTTTATTTGATGCCAATACAGGTCGAATATATATATATATATATATATAATTGGTAAAACCTTTAAAAGTCAAAAAATTTCAACGAATATATTTTCAAAGACAAAATATAAGTATATCGCTTAATAATTTAGTTTGTTTAATTATAATATATTGTCAGCGTTCAACCAACTGTTGTACGAACTGACAAAGCTGAGCCATTTCATATAAACTTTATTGCCTTTGCGTCGCAGCACGCTTTCAACTAAAGAAGTATCCTCATGTTTAGCCCGTTTCAATTCTTCCGTGTAGAATGTTCCCAATATTGGTTTGTTGATGAAATCTTCAAGCAAGTACACTGTGGGATTGGACACTTTAACTTTAAAGAGTGCAGAACACCAATTCGGGGCATAACCTTTTTCAAATAGAACTTTCGCTTTGAGATCACCAATTTAAAATTTACATTTGCCAGCTATTTACTATGTGAATAAACTGTATACAACAGAGCTTTCTCATGTTTCTTCCCGACTGTAGCCGGTCGCATTTTTATTGTTTTATGTACATTATTATTATATTCATCGTTTATGTCTTGCAATAAATTCTAGCATTTATAAGAAACTTGCAAACTAAAACGTTTGAAAAATTTCTCTTTTATAGTACGAATTACACGTTCAGCAATCGAAGCTTTTTGTGCTATACACCAAATATGAATGAATTCCATTTCTTGAATGTTTCATTGTAGTATTCTCTTCCATTAGCAGTTTGCAAATGCTTTGTCAGACTGCTGTTTTGTATATGATGTTACTTTCAGATTATGTAGATCACCCTGTACTTTACCAATAGCTTTCCAGAGTTCCGTAACCTTAGTTTCAATCCACTCCGCGAAATCTCGTTTGAGGGTACTGTCTAGTTTTTTGACACTTTTGTCTGAATACTTTTTTGTATAAATACCAATTAAACTTGTAAACAGCAATGTTTAATTGGTAATAACCAAAATGTTTTGTTACTTCGGATTCCTAACTATAGCAATATGCAGATATTATTTTTTAAATACCCAAAATATATGCCAATAAAGTTGTTTCTATAAATGTTTGGGATGTTTATGCTCAAAGTGGAAAATTTATTTTAAATTAGATTTAGACAAATTATTGTTTTTGTCTTATTTTCAATTACTTGTTAAATTCGTTTTTTCAAATTTTAAACCTGTTCCTTTAAGAATTTGGAATGAGTGTTTTATTTCTGCCGTATTTGCGAGCGACATTTTCAGTTTTTTTTTAAATTATTGCTGATCCACCATTGAGATGACCATTTCTACGTTCATAGAACACTGTAATTGCTTCACATGTACATTATATAGAGGATTTTCAAATTTGTTTAAGCAAGCCAACGTGGTGCAGTAAGCAGAGTCGTTAGACAATGCTACTGAATGCAGAGAGTACTGATGACGACTAGCACCTATGTCAAAAATGATCCATCTACCCTGTCTGGCTTTTTAAGCTAATTGTCTGTTACAAGCAATCAATATGTAGAAATGATTAACTTATCTAATTAATAATTAATAGTTATTTACAGCGTACATACATTGTTCATATGTGTTAGAGATTCATAAATCTATTCTAAGTTGGATAAATATCCAATCTGGATCAATCTGCAATTGAAAATTTATTCAGTATTATCCGGTATAGAGTCTCCTATTAAGTAAATTTAATAACTAAAAGTATTTATACCGAGTTTTCAGGAATAAAACCTTAGAAACACATTCCGAACTCTTTCAACAGTTAATACAAGTACAAAAATTTAACGGATTCCAATTTGAATAATATAAAGCCTAACAGTTTTTTAGTGATTAATTCATAAGAAATTGGATATGGAATGCAAACGCTAGTTTAGAGTTAAAATGATTTTCGGAGTTCTTCTCCTCCGTTCTAGCACAGACCCATCAATCTGATGTTGGAGTCTAAATTTCTCTTTTCTCGAGAAGAAACTGTAGGAGCAGAATTTACGTAGCAGAATTTCAGCGCATACATTAAAAGCACTCCAGGAGCAGGTGATTTTTCAGATTTCAACAAAGAACAGGAACAGGACTTTGTTTAACCATTTTAATTATATAAGAAATACAAATATGTTTTTAAGTCCAAAACAACACAAAAAGGTGCAAACCGGTATTGAGTGGAGTGGGGGTCAGATGGGCCCATTCCATTTCTGTTATTTACTATCCCGTTTATAGTTGTTCTATTAAGAGTATACAGAGTCCGTTTAAAAAAGTAGTGCCAAGAGTATACAGGGTGGTTGAAAAAATAGTAGTGTAAAAATTAGTTGTGTAATCAAGTTATATATAATTAAACCTTTTGAACGTTACTGTACGCTTTCATCAACATTACTGTACGATTCTACAAATATTTGTAATCTTTGTAGAACTTTTTATCCGCTTTTCATTACATTATGTAGTTTTTTTTTTTATATAAAAATTACAGTTTTTTAACTCAACAAACCAAAATCGATTCGTGCAATTTTTGGTAATGAAGCATCATCAGGAAAACTTGTGTAGGTTTGCAGAATTTCGCCAATAAAACGCAAAGCAAGTAAAGTGACAAGACGATTTCTATCAAACTTTTTGCTGTTCATTGTTTTTATAAAAATAAAAACTTCATAAGTGATCGGCATCCATATCACGCTTGTCAAATGTCATATTGAATAATAAGCATTTTTATTGTTATCTACTTTGTATGTACGTATGTATTATAATCAAAA
Source organism: Adranes taylori (assembly GCA_009867245.2). NCBI lineage: Eukaryota > Metazoa > Arthropoda > Insecta > Coleoptera > Staphylinidae > Adranes > Adranes taylori. The sequence goes on from WYDF02013114.1 coordinate 11,643, forward strand.
GCACATAGCGCGATTGCTCCAATCTACTCTACACTGGCCGCTACGTTGTTACAGAGTGCTATACGCACAGCAGGCAACATTACGTAAACCATGACCTTACGCAATGTCAGACGGAAATAGCAGCATCTCCTCGCAGAGCAAATACATGCAGCAGTAGCACTGAGAGATCTGACTGTAATATGTAGATTTCTTCAAAGTTAACCATATCACACGACGTCAATTTTAGATAGCAATATTTTGTTTTGATCATTGTTACTATACACGTTTTTACGTTCAAAATAGAAACATGTGAAAAAAATGATCAAAACAATTAAAGAAAATATATCGTGGAGGAAAGAACACACAAGACGTATTTACGTTATTTTTTTTTTGTAACAACAACTGCCAGTTTTCTTTGAAATCTGGTTGTACTTGAATGTGTATGAGTTCTCCAATTTTTATGATCTTTTATGTCCATAATTAGAGCGTCAGTGTATAATGTTTCCAGAAAAATAATAATCATTACATATTTGAATATATGAGCATGACAAGGATTCACAGCATACCTATCTTGATTTTTCCTTATCGAGAGTACTCATTTATTTTATTCAACCAATTTTGAATTGTTTAGACACATGGACATCTATTGCAATCAAGTTCGGTCGAACTAGCGATTCTAGATAAACCAATTTTATCCAAATTGAACTCTTTGTATGTAAAAGACATAAAAATCAGATCAGGTTCAGAGCCACAAAGTCAACAAAACAATTCTGTTTTGCTGCTTCGTTCCTAGAGGTTTGATGATCAAAATACTTGCACGATGAGCAGCTCGAAGAATTCCAAGAGAAGTATAACTTCCGGAAGTTCATCCCATGGAAGTCCTATAAATATGGGATAAAAACATACCCAGTTTGCAGATCCTAGCAAACAAGTAGTGATGAAGTGTGTGTTAATCAATAGTTAGACAGTCCAAATCAGATTTTGTTTGTAGAAAGACTTTATTAGGTACTAAAAGGTACATATGTAGCCTCAGATAAATGATTTATTAATATTCTCCTTGTTCATGCACAGATTACAAATTGACTATAACTGGACTATTATCTACAAAAGAACTTTTCTTATGCATCGCACGCTGCTAAAGGTAGTCTGCTTGGATATATAAATTCAAATGTTGGTTCTTTTCCTTATAACTTGTTCCTTATAAAATGTATTTCTTATAATTATGTGGTGACCAATAATAATGTGGAACGTCATATTGGTAAACCAGAAATCATATTAGGTTATAATAAGACACAGAGTGAACTGGATGTTTTTGAGAGGTCAAATGGAAATTACAATGTTGCCAGATGAACAAATACATGAAATATGGTATTTTTTACGGAGTTTTGTATGTTTCTGGAATCTGTACTGTGCTTACGATGTCTATGAGTAGAGTAACTCCTTACGAACTGATCTAATTCATTACAATTTATTAATGCGGGTCACTCTAGAAACCCTTACAAAATTTCGACAAAAAAGACATTATGATGTAACTGATATTTCTAAATGGCTTTTCATGGTATGACGAAGCTTATTCCAGTAGCTAGTCAAATTAAAATATTAAGTACATAGAATATAGTATAAAATATGTCTAATAACTGCTGCATTCGTGCAGAATGGTTTCTCTGATTTGAGTCGGTTTAAGCTGATAACTCCACCCAGAAGCGGAGAATATTTATATGATCATACTCATGTCCCTCCGGGTGCCGAACTTCGAATTTAGTTAGGCCTCTAGCGTAATAACGCCGATAAAAAACTTACGGAAGAGTGCTTAACCAAAATTTATATATATATATATATATATATATATATATATGTGCATACATTTTTATTAGTACCTTAAGCTCTAAAGCTCTGTGGAGCAAAAGAAATATTATTTTGGT
>WYDF02013136.1:0-13542 GCA_009867245.2 Adranes taylori
GGGTATCTGGAGTTGTTGGGGGTTGGAGATCATGGCAGTACGTGATGTACAAAAGAGGGACCAGGACAGACCCTTGTAATAAACACAAGTGACGGAAGTTTAATATAGTGAGCAATTCGAGTACAATTTAATTTTAAAGTAACGATAATCGGAAAGAAAATAAGGATTTAAATTGGACGCATTTTCGAACAATGATTCTGTTTTATTTTCGATTACAGTAAAGTGAAAAATAGTATTTGCATGATCTAACAATTGCTTTTGGTGACAAAGCACCGTCAAAAACAACTATGTTTCGGTGGTATCAAGAATTCAAATTTGGTCGGAGCAGTGTTAGTGATGAATTTCGTGAAGGTCGGCCAATAACCTTAAAAACGGCGGAAACATTGATGCTATAAGAGAAATGATAATGGTAGATCGTTGGGTGACATAGGGAAACTCAGTCTTGGTTAGGCATTGATTGAAACAGTTTAATCAAATTTTGCATGATCACTTAGGTGTAAGAAAAATATATTGTCGATGGATACAGCATAATTTAACTCTAGTTCAAAAACATGCGCGAGTCAAATGGTGCGAAGAAACACTCAGACAATTCAACTCAGGTACGTCAGATATGGTCCACAACATTGTTAGTGGTGATAAAAGTTGGATGTATTCTTATGAACGTGAAGCAAAACAACAATCCACTGTTTGGGTGTTTCAAGATAAAGCGAATCCAACAGAAGTTACTCGAAGTCGGAGCGTTTCGAAGATAAGAAGTTCCTGTTTTCTATCGAAAACTAAGTGTCTCGCTACTATCCTTTTAGAATCGCAGACAAGTGAATGTTGAATGGTACACAACTATTTGATTACGAGAAGTTTTCGATGAAATGAGAAAAACCAATGGAAGACGTCGCATCATACTGCACCAGGACAATGCAAGCTCCCATACAGTGCGACGAACAATTGATTATTTAACGACACAAAATATGAAAATACTCACCCATCGTCCATACAGTCCTGACCTAAGTCCAAACAACTTTTATGTATTTCCAAAAATAAAAAATCGATTGCGTGAAGCGTTTAAAGATGCCATGTTGAGTGTGTCATCTTCGGAGTGGAGTAAATGTTATGACAACTGGTTTATTCGCATGAAAACGTACATACATTGTCAGAGGTAGTATTTTGAAAAACAATAAAGCCATTTATTGAATTCTATATATTTTGCTTGTGTCTATCCCAAAATTGAAGCCGAAACCTTCGTAATACTCTTATAAAACTAGTTTGTTCACGTATAACAGAGATGGTAACCTTAATATATCTACCATTACTTCAAATAATGTATCAATTCCATTTTACCATGAAACGTTGAACAATTCAATATCGATTATATTGCTTTTATGTGATACCTAGTACGATTTATGAGCTATAAACTTATAAATTTGTAAAGAATTGTTCCACTGTAAAACTCCAGAAAAATGCGCGATATTAAATTTCCTTCATAACGTATTAACTTCAATTTTAATTAAATATTTTGCAATTTTGCTATAAATAATTAGTTTACCAGAGAAATATTCCCCAATTTGACAATTGCTTGAAACTATGTTTGAAAGAGTATTCTTTGGAATATTTTGTAAGACTTTGGCATAAAACATGCTATATTGAGTTGAAGTGAAGTCTATTATTGATAAAGTCATTTTGAGTTACGTTTTTATTATGTAGATAAGTTATGGTTGCTTTTTTGAATGTTTTCTAAAAAATGTATTTTAAGCACTTTACGCCCTGTCCTTGAAATATAAATAAAATCAATAATTTTTGTGTGCCCATTTTCAAGTAATTTGAGCAATGTGTTAGGAAGAAATATAATGGTAAAGAGTGGCTTTTGTGGGCTTTTGGTTTTTAACCAGTATTTTGTATTGAAAGCAGAAGACAGGCAATATTAAAATGTTTTTATAAATTGCCTATTTTCATTAAGAAATCTAAATGTAACCTTGGAAAGTACGAAATATTTCCGAAATTACACGACATTTCAATAACTCAATATGTATACAAAACCGCTTATACTGTTTTATAATTTGATTAATTACACAGATCTGCATTTTTTCGGTTGTATCATGTTTTTCAAGTTTTGATGATGGATTCCTATGTATATTTGTGTACTGAATACCAAGAACGAACCTTAGTTTATTTCCATCTCGTCAGAATTTTTTTGCAAATTGCAATTTGTCAAAATGTGTTATATATCGAAAAAAAAATCACAAATATAAGACGTACTGACAGATTTAAATACATACGAAGTGCTGCCCTCTGTCGGCTTGTGAGGAAAACGAATCGTTCACATAAGAAATCGTCAGATGGCAACACTTTCATCATTAAACGTGTTGTATATCTCAGCTGGCTGTCAATGTTGGCGCAACCGTTGGGACGTATCCTCCGTCATCAAAAGTGTTTGTGTCAGCGGATGCTAAAAAGCCAACTACAGTGTTCGAAATGACGTCACGAGGCTGTAAACAGTCTGCAGATTCCTTTTGTTACATTCCTTTTGTTACATTTGTGGTGAGTTAATGACGTCAAGAAAAAAAGACGAATAACATCGTTCGTGTGGCAAGTATATCTCGTGTATTTCGGTGTAAAAATAGGAGATGAAGTCAAAACTTGTACACTCCATTAAGTTTGCTACACGTGTGTTGAAGGACTGAGACGGTGGTCAAAAGCTGAATAACATTATTTTAGATTTGGCATTCCGATGGCCTAGCAACAGCCACAAAATCATTGTGATGATTGTTACTTTTGTTTAATCGGTGTTCACGGTTTCAATGTAAAGAATAAAAAGAACATCGTCTATCCAAATCTGTCATCGGCTTTACGGCCTCTCCCTTATGGTCCAGATGTACAAGTGCCTATGCAACCAGAACATTTACCCGAAATAGTTGGTTTAGAAATAGAATCCAGTGAAGAAACCGAAAATAATGAACTGGAGTACGAAGCTGGCAATTCTGCTCCACAACCTGAACTGAAAGATTTGATTCGCGACTTACATCTGACCAAGCTTCCGAATTGCTTGGTTCACGGCTTAGAGATAAGAATTTGCTCGCAGCTGACGTTTCGTTTTCGTGGTTTAGGTACAGAGAAAAAATTTGATTCTATACTTTTCGGAAGAAGGCTTAGTTTTCTGCAATGATGCGTGTGGACTGTTTAAGGCATTCAACATTTCGTACAAAAGATTGAAAACCGATTATTTTTAGAAAGATTGGTTTCTACGATTTAAATAATACCTTGGATTTTAGAATCCCAATTTATTATTATTACACTAATTTATGACACAATTTATGATTATTACCCAATTTATTATTATTACACTTATTAATCTGTTCTGGCCAAATTGTTTTTTTTTTTGTTTACCTGTTTATACCACCTTGATCGTTTTGTAATAATGTTGGAGAGCTTTTACCATTTGAACTGCAATTTGGCAGTTCAATGGATATATCTAATTCGCAGGGTAGCATGTTTCTTTATCTACATGTCTCTTTAACTGCTTTTCCCTCTTACATTTTGTTTCCAATTGTTTGTATCTTTGAATTTGGGTGTGTTTTTGAACGCTCAATAAGTTGTTCTGGTCGTTCCTTTGATAAAACAGTTACGCCGATAAATGCTGTTTTAGCCAGAGGAACTTTTTCTTCGTCGATAAATGCTGCGTAGGCTGTAAGACCTTTAGTTCTTGCTTTGTGTACGACCGAGTCTAAGTTTGCTACTTGCTGGCTTGCGGCTAATTTCTATCTAAAGCCCATTTGTTGTACTGCTAGTATGTCTTTCTCCTTTGCATATTTTTGGATTCTGTTCCTAAGGATTACTTCAATTATTTTAGAATAGATATTAATTAGACTAATTGGTCTATGGTTTGGTAGGGTGGCTGCATTTTTATTCTTTTTCAGAATCGTAATAATAACTGCATGTTTCCATTTGTTTGGATAATAGCTGTATATTAGAATTTTGTTTGTAATGTTTCAATCGCTGATTGAGGAAGCAGTTTTAGTGCCATGTTCATCACCCCGTCTGCGCCCGGAGCCTTGCGGGGATTTAAGTCTTTAATAATATTTGTCACTTCTTTATTCGCTTCCATATATTCCAAAAAATAACATATAATTTAATCTTCTTATTGTGTTAGGGGAACTGCCTAATTTACCATTTCAATAGATTTGTCATTTAAAAATTGCGTTCGGAAGTAGTCTGTGCGTATTTCTACTGTTTAAGTATCTTCAAATACCAATGTACCATCTTTATTTTTTAGTGGAACATATTCCTCTGGCTACCTTCTAACTGTCTAGAAATTTCCAAATTGTTTCCTCTCCATTTAGTTCATATGCATCTGACACTTCTTTGTGCTACATTTCGCGTTTTTTATTTGTAATCAACTCGTTTACTTTCTGTTCAAGTATTTTAAGCTTTGATTTGTCATGTGGGTGTCTTGTTAATGCAATTTTTTTCATTTGTGCGTTTTTTCCGATATCAAGCGCTTTTGTTCTCGTCTTAATTTCCATCTATTTTCGAAAGATGTGCTTGAAGTACATTTGTTTATTATTACTTGTGTAAATCTTGTGAGTTGATCTATTTTTGCATTTATCTCCCCTCTTGTTTGGATTACTTCCCTTAGTGGTTTAAACTTCGCAACCGCATAACGTGTACAGTTAGTTTTGGTAGGTGCACTTTTAAATGTTTAGATGAAGTCAATCAGTTTTAACGTCACTGGAAGGTGATCAGAAGATAGAGCAATATCACTTTGCTTGCTGTGGTTTCTTGGATCTTGTGGAGCAGTGATATATCACTTACATCACCTCTATGATTTGGCGGAATGGAGGTAGAAAAATAGGATTTTTTCAGACTTATGTTGAATTCTGCTTCCCCATGATTTGTGTTTTGCATTGAGGTCTCCACCTACGATTGTGTTACCATATTTTAGAATTTCGTTAAACTTTTTATTGTTTGAACTCATCGAAGCTGTATATAAAGTGCTGCAAGTGTTACTTCCTCTCATCCTAAGCTTGTTCTTATTGCTATTGTTTCAATGTTTTGAGTGTTTCTTTCTAGCTTTTTGCCGCAAAATTTATTCCTTGTTGCTATCGTTATACTATCTCGCTTACTTGTTGGTCTAACTTCTCGATAAATGCTGAAATCGGAAATCTTTGACCTATGCAAGTTTGAGAAACTGTTGGCTATTTGAATTTTTATCAACTTTATTGTTGCGTCAGATAACAAATAATGAAATATTTTTGCTGGTAAATAACACATTCCTGCTTTTACAATGGTTGATGAAAATCCTTTCTTTGCATCATTAGATTGTGGTTACGTGTAGAACTTCTTGCCCAAATAAAATACTAGAGTATATAATCGTTTACAAAAGCAGGTTTTTAAAGTAGTTTAAACCTGCTTGTTGCAACAAAACAAGATGATTTTCGCAGAAATTGGCTTACTGCATCCGAAAGTTAATAAGATTTCACACAAACATAGGTAGTAACTTGTAACAAAGCATGTTACTTGAAAGATAAAAGTCTCTATAAATTACGTAATCCCTCATACTAAGTAAATAACAATTATTCATTCCGTAAAAATTAAATACGTAAACAAACAAGTTTTCTAATGCTTCTATTTTCTGTTATAAGTACAAAGAACATTTTCTGTTATAAGTGGAGTAGGGATATAATTTAAGCGCCTATCTATTTACACAGCGTGCTACTTACGTGCATCGCAATGAATACATGATCCAGCGCTGAGTGAAGCCTGGGCGCGCATGTGTATGTGGTGCGTGCGTGGGTTGACGTTTGTTGCGTTTCACTGCTGAATTATGCGGGATGACGCATTATTGTTTATTATAATATTCAAAACAGGATACACCACCGTATGCTTGTGCATAAACGGCTGTTGCTGCACTGTAATAAGGGAAGTTCGTAGCGGGTAGTAAGTAAGGAGTGGTTGGCTACACATTCATCCGTATAACGGAGCCAACGTTGTGTGATGGCTTTCGCCTACAAATAGCGAGATTTAGAATATAATCGTTTAGTTTTCCTGATTTGGGTTCCTGAATAAGCAGCACTTTGAGCAGCAGCCAGCAAGAGCCGACAGCGAGAACAGCACAGCACCAGCAACAGCCGCCAGCGATTTTATGCGTTTGGTAAGCAAATTCATTTACCATTCACTGCTATATAATTCAATAGCTTTGTTTCTCCTTATACCTTGTCACCATCATAATTCCTATTCACTAGAGCATATAATTCTAAACTATAGCGTTAATAGGGGCTCTGGCTTGGTTTTAGTTGCTCAGCAATAGTCACACTTGCGCTAATAGGGGTATTATTGTGATTGACGGTGGATTCCTTTCTGTTTCAGTCAATGAGGTGTATAATTCTAGCCCACGTTAATCGGGGTTAGTCTTAATCACTCAGCGAACATAGAATCTACCTAGAATCTGACCTATAATGAACTCTTAGTTTCTACCTTATCCGTTATACATATCGTGTTACCCCCGCCTTCCCGTTGCATTATTAACTATTGTACATGGTTTACACATTACTATTGTTTTATTATTTTATCACCGCACATAGTTTTGCTTTAAGTGCGTGGCTTTGGTTTTGTTTTCTTCTTTTGTGTTATTATTATATTTTTTACTGTTCTATATGTACCGCCTATCTATAATGATTTGTTTACGATAGAATCGCTATTAATTATTTGTTGCATCTTTAATTTGATTTGTTATTTATTATGTGACATTTAGTTGTGCATTTATATTTCTTTCTTTGTTTATACCAATAGACTTTATTTTGTCAAAAAATCGGTTACGCTGTTTTATTAATTACCAATTAGAATATTTTTCAACTGACCACAATAGCAAGAATCACTGGACTACTCACGTACTCGTAGCTATCCGTGCCCTCAGCAGTCCACTGAGGACTAGTGGAACAATAAGAGCGGTTTCGACGTGCCGTGTCACGTTATACTGACCTGGCGCCCGAGAATATATATGTCCGAAGGTTGTTATATTCGATAATTTTATATATGTTGTTTGCGCTATCTGTGACAGTCTCTAGGATTCTCCGTTAGCATCTTCGCGAGCGAGAGTCTGTCATATACCGAACATTAACCCCTTCCACACCGAATTAATGTTTTTCTTCGATTATTTTTTTCCTGCGAATTCATTTTTAAAAGGGTTTCTTATAACTAAATATGTCTCAGATATTTGATTTCCTTTGTAATTAAAGAAATCCATATGACACCATATGGCATCAATGATAAGAGACCACAGACCCAACATTTTATAAAAGTTATGAATTTTACCAGTTGTGTACTTATATAAATTAAAATAATTAAATAAGAGCAAACAATACTTATAAAAAAATTACAAGTACTATAGTTTATTCTCAAAGAACACAATTAGCTGGAATTCAAATCACATAGAGATTAGACCCAACAGTTGTGATTTGATATGCCATTAATAAATAATATTGTAAATTGATATCGATACTAACACTATACGAAGCGCTTCGTTTCGCCATCACCGTGTGCTCGTCAGTAGTGTCTGGTACCATGTCAATTATCTCACTGTTGACGAAAAGCCATGTTATATAATGATTGCCGAAGTCTATCATTTCGACTTTGCTATCCTTTACTTATAAAAGTATGCATTTTTTGCAATGTACCGTTCATATTGGGTTAGCAAAATATTAAACTCTATGTGATTTGCATTTCTAATCTCTATGTGACTTGAATTTCAGCTGTGTACTTTGAGAATAAGTTATAGTACTTGTATTTGTTTTATAAGTACTATTAGCTCTCATTTAATTATTTTAATTTTATACAAGTGTTTAATTAATATAAAAATACGCTAGTTAACATAAAATATAACTATTTGATATCACATTGAAATTCATCAGAAATGCGGGTACCACATTTCGTGCATGCTGCCCTTGAATAAGCTTTAACACAGTTCTTTCATCGTTTAGGCTCTATTTGAACTGGCTAATTTGCAACAATATTGTACCTAACATCTTAAATAGTGCTAATTGTAACTTTTTTTTACATGGTGGCTCGGAAGTTAAACAAGGAGAGTTTTAGTTGGAAAATGGTACTCCAGTTGTTCTCAAGAATGTCTGATTTTGTCAAATAAAGGCATGGATAATTTTAGAAAGGAATGTTATCAATTGTTTAAATCTTATTCCGTTCTTGTCATTATAATGTCTGTATAATAACCAGGCATTCGGTATGCAAAGTCATTTAAGTGATCAAAATATCTCCAAGCTTTATTGTAGAATGAGATAAGCATGTCACTAATATCCAACATTCCCTGATAATTTCTGGACGAGCAACATCTATACACCTATTATCCGTACCAGATTACCTGTCTACAGAGTGTACGAGCTATCAATGCCTTGATAGAATGAAGCATTTTGAACTGATTTTTGAATATTTAAAAAATTTTATTCTTTGAAAGATTTTCCACCAAGCGTAAAACAATATCACCATGTACGCCAAATAATGTAGAATTTTTCGCTGTACTCTTTCCTATAAAATCATATCTGATAAGTTTCTATCTGATAAGTTGTTTAAAAAAAAATTATCTTATAAAGGCATTATCTCATCTATCGGGTTATGTTCTTTAGCCTCTATTTTTATAAAACGTTCTCTTATTGCGGCAAGGAAAGTTCGCACTTTCATAACAACCTCGTTGTTTCATTTCAGCATTATCATTTAGATGTATACAATTTCGTAGCTATTAAAATATATTTCGCGACATTGCGTCACTAATAGCCGGGAATATAGTTTCTTCAGCCCAATACAACGGATAGCTTGGTATTAGTATGTTAATTCCAAGAAACTGACATATTTCAGAACATGTTGAATTTATAACTGCAGGACTTTGTTGTTGATCATATTGTCATCAAAAAAGTTTTTAAAATAACTGAGAGGTGTTAGAATCTCGTCGTTTAAAGTGTAACATATATTGTATCTTTGCCTACAGGATCTATATCCTCTTCTTTCTATAAAGGTATGCGACTCCTTAGTTGTAACTAAGCGATTTACAGGTATATCATCTGCAATATCTGCAGATTCAATATTTTCAATCTTCAGATATTCACCAGTTTCAATATTTTCTTCCCATCTTTTAACTATTTCTTCTTCTACATTGGCATTTGTGCTGTACATCACATTGTCCTCTGGATCAGGATCTAAGAACTGCTCTTCATACTCATCATTTTCTTCATCAATATCCATATCTACATCTGACTCATCACTTTCTGATGGGACTAACAGACGCCTTCTCTCTTGTTTGGTCAAACCACCTGTAGTTATCTGGAAATACACTCTTCTAGAAAGAGATGCGTATGCTAAATTGTCCAAACACTACATGTTGTAAATCTCATGTCATAAAAATCTATTTTCTAAATGCTATAAAACAATTCATTGCGACTCCTTTTGTTCAATGACGCCCAAGAGTCGTGTAGTGTGAATGTTAATTTTAACAAAATTAAAAATGCTACTTAATATTGCAGATCCCACAGTCCCAATAAGAACTTATGTAATTAATTTAAATAAAAATACTCGAACCTATCGCGTCAAATAATACCGCAAAATCATGATAGTATTTGCACCAAGCCTATTTCCATCAAAATACGTGTAGAATGCCAAAAAAAGCGTATTTTGTAGCAAAAATACATTTATGGAACAACAGTGCGCTAAAACTTAATTAAAAAAATTGCGTAAAATTTAAATTAGATAGTGTAGTAGACTACCTTTTATACGCAAAAGCCATATAGCATCGTTGGGCTGGAAAGGATTAAATTACATCAGAAAGTTTAAGATTCTTTATTTTAATTTTTTATTTGTGTAAGAAATAATTGTTTTGTTACGAATGTAACTAAAAATAAAAAAGGATATTAAATATTAATAAAATGAATATATAAATTTAACGATATAAAAATTGATACGGATAACTTCTAACGGTTCCATAAACTTTAATCTAACGCGCCTATCTCTCGAGACCATTTAACAGAATAATCCCTGTCTCTGCTTAGACACATAACTCGTGAGTTAAGCCATATTTATATAAAGGTATCCTTAACGTTGTTCCTAGTTTTATGACTTTACAGATAATGTATGAATAAAGACTATACTAATACTATATGTATAATCAAATACTATATATATATAATGCCAGTATGCCAAACATACTGGCATATAAAAATACAATTCATTATAGTAATAACAATTCAAACTAATAATAACAATCCAAACTAATAACAATTCAATTCATATATAGTAAATAAACAACAAAATAGAAATTTGACAAAAAATGTTGAAAAGAAACAAAAACCAAAGGAAATAAACATCATAAAACAACAAAAAAAACTATCTAAAAAACCCTATCACCCATTTAATTCTACTTTAACTATATAAATCCCTTCTACCTATCTTTTAGGAACTTGAAATCAGAAAGAACCAACACATACCTTTGCTCTTTTTCATATCCCTCCCCCCTTTTTTTACTTCTTCCATTATTTTTACCATTATCCCCAACCCATATCCTTCCTGACCCATGCATACCTTCCAATTATTCAACCTTCTTCTTTCCTCTTCCGTCAATCTTATCCCGTTACATTAATTCACCCAATACTCCCAACTTTCATCCTTCCTTCCACATACTCTACAACTTAGTCCTTCCTCATTCATCCAATACCTATTCCCTCTTTCTTCACTCCCACATCTAAACCTGCTGGCAATCATCCTAGTCTCCTCCATGTTTATCCCAGATTTTAAATGTCCCGGTAAATCTCCATCCACCATCAATTCTACATACCATCTGTTATACCTACTTTCCTTAATTCTTGCATACCTCTCTTGTGTCTCCACACTCCTATAAATCTGCACCACTTCCCTTTCACATTCCATCCCATCTTTTAACATTTTGTCACATTCATTTATTGACCAACCACATCTCTCATACATCCTCCTCCTATCTTCTACCCATTGGTTACCTATTTCATTCACCCTTCTCCACTTCTTTCTATGCATACTCATACACCCCTTTAACCATCCTATCTTCCTGTCCAGTCATCACATTTCACTCATATGTTAACAACGTCTTTACTCCTTTTACTTATACTTTTTCTTCATTTAATTCCTGTAATATAATTTCACCTGGTGTTGAGTTTTCCACACCCAGCATGCTCTTTAAATATTTAATTTTAATTCTTTCTATTTCCTCTGCTTCTTTCACTGCCACATCTCAAACCGTTCATCAAAATACTCCTTACATGTGCATTGTATATCATTAACCTCATTTATTTGATTTAGTTATTGAATTGAATCGTTGAATTGATTAATTTCAATTTATTTGCTACTTATAGGAAATTTGAAATATTAAAAATGTCAAAAAATATTACTTAAAAATATTAAAATAATTAACTAATTTAAATAAAATATAAATCTATACTAAAATAAAATATATACAAAAGCAATATAACCATAAGATAATTCTGGGTACGTTCCGATGAACCGACTTCTTCGAGTCGGGTATGCTGAAATCATGGCATTAAAGTCATCGACATTTGAACGCATCACAAACCGTGACAGCAACGTCAAACTCGTAGAATAATTCATCAAAAATTTGTACACCGACTCCCAGCAAAAGGCTTTAGATCACCCATTGGCCCATAATGACAATGAAGTCTCGAAAATGAGTAAGTGAAGTGGAAAAGCCCATATTGGTAATAAAGAGCGCTAGAGCTCCAGAAGAGGACGGAATAAGTATAGATTTGATAAAAGTCGCTGGGCTCAAGATCTACACAATCCTAGCAGACATCTATACTGAGTGTATCTATAACAATCGTGGAACAATGCTTATATCATTCTAATACACAAGAAAGAAGATATAGAAGAACTCAAAAACTATCGGCCGATCAGCCTGCTCGCGGTGACCTACAAAATTTTTATGGAAATTATATGTAATCGCATTTCCAGCTTCCTTGACTTCCATCAGCCTGTGGAACAAGCCAGCTTCGAAAAGATTTTAATACTCTCGACCATATGCACACAATTCGTCAAATTATATTCCAATGAAATGCATATGCCCTGCCATAATACTTTCTTTTGTAGATTACAAAAAAGCCGTCGACTCAATAAAAACATCGGCTGGCATCAATTCATTGATTAGCCAAGGCATTTCGGCCACATATGTAGAACTGATTCAAAATATCTGCGCAGAGGCTATCTCATTTGTAAAGTTGCATCAATATACCGATGAGTTTCCAAACCATAAAGGTGACACTCTCCCCGAAATTGTTTACTCCAACCCTCGAGGAAATGTTTAAAACAATGGATTGGGGGAAAACTGATATTAACATAAATAGCTCTTATATCAGCCTTATACGGTTTGCTGACAATATTCTTCTTCTTGCTCATACGGTGACACAGTTGAGCCACGTCTGAATGAACTCAGCGAGTCAAGTAAACAATTTAGACTTAAAATCAACTTATCTAAACAAGGTTATATGCAATTCTCATCTAGAACGTTTAGATATCTGTCTGTATGGTAACAAACTAGATTATGTTGACTCATATATATACGTGGGACAAGAAATTACAATGGATGGGGAATTTATGAGTTAAATAAATAGCAGAGTGAAACTTGCTTGGGTATCTATTAGGAGACACAGCATACATATTTAAGTCTAGCATATCTCTTCATATCAAATCGTAGGTCTTCAACCAATTAGTTCTCCCAGTTTTAATATATGGTTGTGAGACATGCACTCTAAAAAGCAAAACTATACAAAACCTTCTCGCACAACACAAAGAAATGTGGAGACATGTACGCAAGAAATAACACTGAGAGTCGACGTAGATGTAAATGGATACGTAGCAGGACATGTGTATAGGACGTTTTAAGGAGGATTTACTCTTTAAAGTGACAATGGGCAGGCCATATAAATCGTCGTAACGATGAAAGCTGATCTAAGATCTTAGAAGACTGGAGTCCGAGACATATCGTTACGCACAGACGAAGGCCTATGGATCGCTAGAATACTGAATTTTTAAGATGTTTGAGACCCACCTGAAGACGCGATACCATGGATCGTGTTGGCTGGAAGTCGCTTGGAGAGGCCTTCGTCCCCAAGCGCTTAATGTTAAGTAACTATAGCGAGGACTGATACAGGCTGATGATATATATATATATATATAAATTTGACTCTAAATCTCCTAAGTACAATATTTAGCTATATCACAATATCTTACATATGTTCACACCGAATAAATCTCATTAGTCTAATTTGTGAGAACTACATATTAATTGCAAAATTGTAAAAACAAAATTGGTTGAACACGACAACCAGAAATTAATATTAAGTTCTCACAAATTAGAATGACATTTATTCACTTTGAACATTTGTAAAGCTATTGTGATAGCTGTGGTTAGCTAAATATTGTATGCATACATGTATTTTATCTTCTTCGTAGTCCAACATCGTGGCCGATGTGTAGTGATTATGAGAGACTTTGCTCTTCGTCCATGTTATGGAT
>WYDF02013147.1:0-13542 GCA_009867245.2 Adranes taylori
TATATATATATATATATATATATATTGCATTAAATATGCTTAAAGAATTTATAATCCAAACTTTAATTATCACCCATGTGACATATTGTAAACTCTATCGCTGTCCGCCGTAGAGATGCATTACCAAGTAGCACATGGCATCAAAAATCTCATGGGACGCTACTATCCGGTTAGAAGTCCGGTGCAGAACGTATAAGGTACACCTACATCATGTAACGGTCGATGTACGTATGGACATTCCAGCTAGATTTAGGCCACTATTGCTGAACGTCTAAGGTGCCAAAGCTAAATCCTTGATATATTCGATTTCGAAGATCACTTAACTAGATTGCCCACCGTCTCGATAGCGGACCGATAGACACAACATGACTACAAACGAATTAGATCAATATAAAAACTAAACCAATTATTTTTCGACACTAAAAATAAATTATATAATGTATATTTTAATAAACAAGAGTTAATTCTAATAGCATCTAAGTAGATTATTTTAAACATTAAATTATAAAATTATATATTGCTATAAAATAATTTTAATAATTTTATTGTAATCAAGAATCCAATTTCTACTTTTGTAAGGAAAAGATAGAGGGTTGAATTGTCACATAAACGTTGGCGTTATAACGTAATAACTGTAGAAATGTTTGTAAATTTGAGTTTGCGATAATTCCAGAAGAGGCGCTACTTTCTGTTTGTACATGTTGTAATCCTGTATATTTTTTATATGTTTAAGATGTTGTTGCGTCCTGCGGTTTTGACAATATTGTTCTAACATATACATTCTAACACAATGTTGGAAAAGTATTTTCATACGGAAAAAAACTACGATTACTTATAATGGTCGGAATATATTAAAACACTTCGAAAATAGCATTTTCGATAGGTTAGTCTAACGTGAAACCGCACGTAGGAACTGCTCCTTGTTCCACGGCTCCAGTAGATTGGCTTGAGGCGCGGGCAGCTAAATTGGTAAGTATTCCAGGAGTTTGTGTTCTTGTGACAAGCTGAGGAAAACTGTATCTGCTAACTAATAAATCAGTATTAACGATTTTCAATATAAGGCTATTGGAGTACATCGACCGTACAAGCTTCATATATAAGCGGTACATGTAAAATAGAGCAAAGGTGCGGCGATAATAGTAACGCAACGAGTCAAATATAAGCTACGTAATACCCTGACGAGCATAAGCGTTACTGTTGCCGAGCGACTACAACTAATACCGATGCTGGTAGGTTAGAAATATATATTTTTGTGGGTAGTGCAGAACGGAAATGCACGAAGGCGTTACTGTTGCCGAATTAATGCTTCTAGCCCCGGCTAACGTTGTACAGCCGGGGTTAGTCTCCAGTTGCCATACAGTTCAGTTGTACAGGAACTAAGTTGGTTATCAGCTAGGAGGAGAAACAAAGCTATTCAATATACATTCAATCAATAAAGTAATGTATGTTATCTGAAATCGATTACCAAGCGCTGTTGCTGGTTGCTACTGCCTGCTGACTTGTCTTCTAGTTTCTAGTTTGCAAACTAGCAACTAACGTGTTCTAATAATATCACAGCTACTTATAATCCTTAAGCCGTCAGTCTAATTCTACTCTGTGTGATAGCAACATGGCCATAATGCCCTACTCCTATATATGCACCTCAAACAACTTGAATTGCTAAGCGCGCATACGTGAGGACATACTAATTTGAAGGAGGGTCTTGCTTGTTTTAGAATGCCCCGAAAATCGACCAGCCGGTTCACGAGCTTTTCGTCGAAGACCTTGATTTGAAGCTCTAATATTTGTTTTTTTAGTAAAGCAGTCACAGATTTAAAAGGAAATCTTCGATTTTTACTTAAATCGCTATTGTGGTTGTTTGCTTTATAGATTATGAAAGCGTTACGTACCATGTTTGGTAACATTACAAACTTCTCGTTTATCCTACTTCGATCAATAACTTTGCCGATATGCATTGACGAAACTAATAAAACGTTTATAGACATTTTGAGAACTTATGAAACAGCCATCATATATTTATTAAATACAAACGCAGACAAATTTACTTGCCTGTTCTTTATCTGTAGTTCCCTGCTGCTTGTCCGATATTCAATTGGGAATCTAAACGGTACTACCTTTATTTTTAATGTATTGCATTATTATATTACCCGTTGCTCTATTAGTTGAAACTGTTTCCTATCAGACGACACCTGTATCTCTCCTGTTTCCTATTTTCCTGCCAGCTGCAATTAGTATGTCTGTTATATGAACGGTTTTCATATAATTTGAATCTATTTTCCTCTCTGCAGCATTGTAGTTCCCATTATAATACTGAATTTTACAGGTTTATACCATGAAAATTACATTAAAACTACTAATATGACTATATTAAAACGTTCATATTACATTGATTTGAAAGTGGTGTAACTTATATGTCAAATAATGGTGTTAGTCCTATATCGAAACTACAGTATAACATTCAACTGAAAATACTGTAATATTTGTATCGAAACGTAATGACGCTGAAATAATAGCTATTCATGTGCTCTAGTGGAATTATGGGACTATTCTCTATTTTCTTGCAAAACTAATAATTAAAATTCATATATCTAGTTTTTTATAATTATGTTGATAGCTAAATAGTATTCAAATATATATTCAAAAATACTACGTGTTTGATATAGACATTCCAATTTAATATAGTTTGTTAAACATATAGTCAACCACACAGTTTATTATATCTACAAAAGTGATTGCTCTAATAGAAGTCAATGCTAAGTTAAGGATATTCAACGATCTGGTTTTGGGCCTTGTTTTCCAAAGTATATATATATATATACTATATTCTTTTAATTGTTTGTATTTTGTGCTCCATTATATAATGATTTATAACTAACCTGTCGTAAATACTGCTTTTAAATTGGCGATGAATTTCGGCCATTATGATTACTAATTAAATAATACTCAGTTATACGTTTATATACAATTTGTACATAACAACTTTAATATGTGAAATCGATTTATAAAATAAACGTGATTTAAAATATAAAATAATGTTCAATGACGTTACATATTTCGATACATGTTACTTGTATAAATTACTTTACTGCCTTAGTACCGTTGCAAAAAGAGCCTAGATATTAAAAAAACATACGAAAATTTATTATTTTATTTTTTGGAGATGAAAAGAAATGATGAAGTCGAATCTGATTTATAAATTGTTTTAGTCCTTCCACGTATGAATGCATACTGATTGTTAGTTTAATATATCAACTGATCTCTGTTGGTTCAATCAGGAATTTGCACGGTGCGTGAGGATTTAAAATCAAGCGTAGTGCCAGCGATCTATATTTTTTCTAACTACCGCTGCATCGTCGTTCTAGATAGTTGGCAGATCAGGGTATTTGTTACCTGATGTATTGAGAGTTTATTGACTTTTATAATGATGATTCTTGATGAGTCATACAATAAGCATTAGCGATTCTTTTCGTTTGGATTGCTCTGATTAATTAAATGACCTTTTCAAGTTGGATTTTAATTAATGCACTATTTAATTCAGGATATGCTATTTAAATTCTGAAAAATATTCGACTCTGTTTTTTGTTTTCTAAGTGGGGCCAATGAACTAGGGTTTATTTCGGTTATTACACAGGGAGCGCTGTATATGTTGGTGCAACCTCTTTTGAAGGGACTACTGGGGTTTCTATTTGTGCGAGAATTATGAACGCCCTTTTGCACGACTTATTGATACGCTATATTGGAGTACGACTAATATTTAATTTTATTATTTGACATGGCGTTATTTGTTTGCATGACCCGCTAGTCCATACAGCCGCATGTCTGAATTTACCACCCCCATACATTACTTAAGCTTTAACGCTCTCTATTTTCCTATCAGTCACTATTCCTAACGGGCAGCTCGTTATTCCTATTATTTGGGATTAAATTTAGGGTTTTGTTCGTTTAGTAGAAATGAACAACTGATTGTAAGTTCTTCCACCCCAAAAAATTATAATTTATATCTGAAGAATAAAAATCTAAAATAAGCATCAAAATTCCAACAAAACGAAAATTCTAACAAATTCTAACAAGAGAGTCTAGGGAATCATGTTTTGGAGTTCTATCGAATATCTTTTCCCATTCTCCAGATTAAGGGTTCCTTGACACGTACTTGGGATTAGTTTCTCTTAGGTACGCCTTCACCTATTTGTAGCAAAAGTAACAAGCTAACGTGCAAGTAGAAAACAATAATCTTGTAAACAAAAATACTAATAACATAATTTCGATTGTGGTGTCATTTCGATGCTTTGTTTAAGTGGGCCTGGACCAGAGATTCCTGGACTAGAATAGTTAGATTATGAATCTTCCATAATAGCCTTAAGATGGTTGCAGAAAGGATCAACTTTCATATGTAGTGATTATACGCCGATGGATATACCCATTGCAAATTGTGTGATAATATCACTTTCGGATGTTGTGACTTTCTAAATCCTGTCTCGCAGATAAATTTAGGTGTGGGACTTGGAGTGGTCAATTTGTGTTTAAAGCCTCTTCCATCTTTGTAAAAGTTGGTAACAAATGTTTTGAGTGGTAGTTAAATACCAATAATTTAAGTTTTGTCCACGTCGCTGGGAGGACGTGCTTTATCTTCAATGCTGTCCCGCAAGGAAGCGTGTAGCAATGAGGACTGTGTTGTTTTCCATTAAGGAGCAATTATATGGCAATGCTAAATATAAGGCCCCTATCATTCCTTCTGAGTGTGGAAGGGCTTTGAAGATTTCTTCACATTTTGTAAACATTCTATTATTAGAGTGTGTGAGAACATACTCTTCAATAGCTATCTCTGTGATCATTAGGTTAGTATTAGTGTAATACTTATAGGTACAATATTTACTGAAATCCTCCGTAATCCCCCAAGAAACATTCACAAAGGGTGCCAGTAATAGAATCGACTGAAAACCTGGCCAAGAAACACAGTTTATTATGATGGGGTCTGCAGTTTTGTAACCATTGGCTCACTATGGTCCTTACTTCCACTTTGTCACTAATTTGGTTAGATGCTATGTACACACTATCGTATAAAAATTTCATGCTTGATTTTTCCAACCGAATGCACCACTTAACATTTCCTACAGTTTCCAATTTGAATCTACCTAATTTTTAAAGCGACATAGATATCACCTCCTGAGATTGTGTATTTACATAAGGGTAGCTGATCATCATCATCTCACAGCCAGCTGCGTCCACTGCTGGACATAGGCCTCCCGTAAACTTATCCATTTCCGACGGTCTTGAGCTGCGTTCATCCAAGTTGTTTCAATCCTCTTGATGTCGTCGGACCATCTTATTGGTAGGCGTCCCCTTCTACGTTGTTCGTTGGTCTCCACTCTTAGATTCTTTTCGTCCATCTATCGTATGTCCCGCCCAGTTCCATTTTAAAGTTGTTATACGTTCAATTGTGTCCGTTACGCCCGACATAAGTCTTAAGTCTGGACTCCTTTAATATGGCTCTCCAAATTCTTAAAAGAACTTACCGACGTGTTCTCGAATTCCTTCACTTCATCCGAACGTTTGAACTATAATCCTAATGACTTACCTAGTCCCAAGGACAAACGATGTATCCTGTACACTTTTTTGGCTTGTTGCCAACGTTGAGAGCTTATGATCCGTTGCAATTTTCTTAAACGCCCAGCAGATCGATGCCTATTTGCTGAAATGGCACTCCTAGAAGATTTTGATATATTAAATCTGGTGGGCGCATATTCTCCCTTGCGTCTCTGGCAATCGGGACATCTTTTAATAAAGTCGGTCACATCCCGAAGTAATCCATCTCAGCAATAACTTGTTCGAATTTTAGTCACACATTTCGTGAAACCTAAATGGCCGCTGAGTGGCTCAGAGTGCATCGAAAATCAAAATTCATGCTTTACTTCGTGTGGATTCACTAGTAAATTCTCGTTTCCTGTTGTGGACAAATTTTCTTCTATAAAATATTCTCAATTAGTAAATAATTCTTAGCCCTTCTCTTAATTGCTGTTGTTTGTCCATTTGTTGCTGGGTTTGCCAACACATACGTATTGCGAATAATATGGTATCCTTCTTCTGTAGTTCTGCTATTCCATATGATTTTAAACTGCATGTAGGTACATCCATTGGCTATTCTGCCATCTGGTCGGTTCCCTCTGTCACTTGGTTTCTGCTCAAGCATGTTGTGTGCGTCCATATGGTTGGACCCTTTGGTGTGAGAAACTGGATAGTCGGTCGTATCCTGTTATCTTCAAGCCCATCTCATGAGTCTGCCCGAGGAATTCTTCACTGTTTTTAGGAAGCACAGGGCATGGTGATCGGTGATTATGGTCACGTGCTTTCCATAAATGAAATGACGTAAATAAGTCGGGCTCCAAATAATGTACAGCATTTCTAGCTCGCTTATTGTATAATTTCTTCCTGAATGTGTTAAAGTCCTGGAGATGTAAGCTACCTGATGCCACTTGCCATCGTCGCTCTCTTGAAGCAGAGTGCTTCCTAAGGAAGGCTCAGGACTGGTAATGCTGTCAGCTTTTCCCTAAGTTCCTCGAATGCTTTATTAACTTCATCCGTCAATTGAAGTTTTATCTCTTTCTTCACAAAATTATACAATGATTTTGCTATACTTGAATAGTTTTCTATAAGCTTCTTGTAAAAATTACATAATCCGAAGAAACTTTGAAGTTTCTTTACTGTCTTGGGTATTGGGAATTCCCTAATTACCTTCAGTTTATCTGGATCTGGTGAGACTCCAGCCTCTTCTATAATTTGTCCTAAAATCTGAATTCTTTTCTTAAAGAATATACATTTACTTACTTTCAATGTTAAGTTTGCTACTTCCAAACTGTGGAATACTCGTTCCAGCCTACCTATATGCTCTCTAAAGTCTTTTGAAAAAATTATAACGTCATCTAGATACGTCAGTATCGGTCTCCATCTCATATCCTCAAAAACTATATCTGACGATAATTGAAAGGTCCTTGTCGCATTGCATAGTCCAAACGACAACACGTTATATTCGACTGTTCCATTATGAGTGATGAAGCTTGTATACTCTTTTGAGTTTTCCACCATCTGTATTTGCCAATACCCAGTCAGCATATCTAATGTTTAGAAAAGTTGGTTTCCGTGCAGGGAAGTTAACATATAATCAAGACGTGATAAAAAACTGTTGGACTTCCTGGTAACTGAGTTCAGTCTTCTAAAATCAATTGTAAGGCGGGCTTCGTTAGTTTTTTTGCGCATAAGCACCACTGGCGAAGCGCAAGGGCTGGGGCTAACCCTGATGATGTTGCTCTGTAACATATCGTGGACCTGCTTTTCTATAATCTCCCTTTCCTTCTGACAGACGTGGTACGGTCGCGATCTCAATGGTTGATAAAATAGTTGCAAATACATGAACGTACTTTTTAAGTAACGTTATTAATTCATCTCTTTCACACAAAGATAAACCCTCACGAATAAGAAAATCTTTAACTGAAAATTTATATACTTTTTTTCCGCACTAGGAGCAGCAATCTGCTCGGCATTGTAGGACGCAACTTGCACTATATCACTCTTAGTTCGCTATATATTTATTCTTGAAATTACTTGTAAATATCCTATCGTAGTAAAATATTTTTTATCGTAAAACGCTACTGACTTTGCATTAATCTTTAATTCCCCATTTTTAAGATAAGTTTCATTCAACAAAAGGCTAAGAACTCTTCGTTTGCTACAAAACAAAATTTAAATAAGTCGTCATCATTTTGAATCTCTAGATCATCAATTATTAGCTTTATGACCTTTTCTTCCTGTGATTTTATCTTTATGACCTTTTCTTCCAGATCATCCCCAAGTTGTAGCTTATACAAATTTTCACCTATATCCTCAACTATAGGATAAATAGAAAACATTGACTCTCCAGTAGTTTCTATTGCTATGTCAAACTAAATGGTTACTTTACAGTCTGTTTAAATAATTGTACTTTGTGATCTGTAAAATCGAAGTTTGTCCTGTACTGTAAAGAAACTCACTCCTAATATTAATTCATTTCAAAAAGATTCCATCACAAGTACCATAAATAGGAAACATGAACTCTAGATTTCTTTTGTCTAAAATGTTCGTTAGCCTCCCATCCGCCTTTCTGATAAATTTACATTTTGTTGGCACTCCCTTGGGGTTACTAAATATATATAAGCTATCAGTTGCCAGAATGTTGTCGGACAGTACTAAAAAAACCTATGCCCAACAAAAGATTTAACCTAACTGGATTAAAAGCTAGATTTATAGAAGATGATATAAAAGATAGGTGATATTTCCCCAAGGTCGACAAAGAGCAAATTTTTGCCGCTGCGTGTATTGCGAGTTTTTTGTCACGCATGATTTAAGTTTTGACATATCATTTGTTTGAAGAGGACCTTGTCTGGAGGTGGATGGAACGGGCTCTGGTTGAGGGTCCCAATACTCCTGATTATCCTGTGTGGTTCTTTGTTCCATAATGTTTCGTTCTTTTTGATTATTATAAAATGGATTCGAATTACCTCTATTTTGATGGATGGGCGAGAAACTAGTGTTGGACTTTTGTTGTGCGAAATTATTTTGATGATATAAACTCGTACCGTAGTTGCATTTTTGTCTGGTTTGTTGTTGATGTGAATTATTTGTTCTTTATTACTAAAGAACCCATAGAAATTCTAACCTTTCAGCTCGATTTGGGACCGATATGGGTATTCATACGAGTGGATAGGTTTGTTGATGAAAAATTGACCGGTAAGGGGGTAGCAGATGGCTGAAAGCCGATACCAACTATTACGAATTCTTAAGATTTATTTCACACAGGTACTGGCGTGAATAAATAAGAAAATGATTGAATAAAATAAATGTAGACATTTACATTGGCGGATTCATCTCTACGGCTCTGGAGTAAACAGCAACAAACAAATATTAGAATAAAAAAATGAATAACTTATTTAATTGTCTTTGTCTTTGTACTAATACCTCTAATTTAATTTAATATTTAATTCCAGCCTAATTCTGATTTAATTCCTAAATTAATTTAATACTACTTCTATCCTACTTCTAACTTTATGCTATTTCTAATTGCAAAAACCAACCGGCAGCGATTTTGACTGGTAAGATATACTTTGCAATTTTTCGTAAAGACTATATCTCCCGTAGTCTGTGCCAGTTATTTTATTAAAACCAGCCTCCAATTCGGTTTACACCGATTTTCCTACCAAAATTCTTATCAGAAACTTTCACACCAGTTCCCCTACCTTGATTGATACGGCTATGCAAATCTTAAGGTTTTACGCTTAATTACTTGTGACCCTACTTCATTAACTATAATCGGCCATGATGGTAGTTTAACCAATTAGTGTTACCATCTGTTGATACCACTTACCTAATGTCACACAGTGCGCTTTCGCGCACGACCTTCGGTAATAATTACTTAAGCCAATTATCGCTGCATCGATTTACTAACCCATATGCATGAAAGCGGTCGCTGCACATTACCCAAGTATCTGATTTATGGCTTATTTTGTTAAACTTAGGAAGCGGAGAAACCTTCAGAAGGCGAAGGATGTCCGATGCATTCAACAGTGTGGGATTTTTACCCACTAAATCTTCACTCCCTGTTGGGATTGTATGTTGTTCGGAGATTGGAGAGTTTGTTTGAAGGAGGCTTCAGCCTGGAACTAGTAACAAATGGAATGCTTTAAGAATTACGGTAAGCTGATAGCTTGCGGATAAGATATACGCTATAGCATTCGCTATACAGCCAAGGGAACCTGCAATACCTTTGCCATAGCATGGTCAACTTGTGAGGGAATTTTGGTTTAGTGGGGTGACTGATTTCCTGGTGGTTTTGTATATTTATGTCCTTGCTTGGCTGCGCAAGTCGGTGTTGGTTGACCTGAAATAGAAATTAAGGATGTTGTGAAAGAGAGGGATTGTTTTTTGTCTTTGTTTTTCGTATTTTCTTATATTTGATTTTATTGTTTTGTAATTTTTTTGTCTCTTTTTTTTATAATAAGGTGTAGGATCATCTAAGGGACAGTTGGATTAATTCACGTAGGGATGTCTTAAAGATCCTCAGGAGCTTCCTTGCATGGTTTGGATTACACGAGCTGCCGGATGTGGGAAGGCTCTGCGAGGCAGTTGACTACGGTGGTGACTGAGTTTCCAATCAAAACGAAGATTTTGGTAGGCTATTGGGTTGTTTTCTGCATCACGTCGAGTCGGATATTTAGACTGTAGCGATTGTAGACGATCTGTGATAGGCGCCGCAGAGAATTGTTCATATTGTAGGGCACTCGGAAATTGGAAGCGTAACCTGTGAATTTTTCGAGGTATTCTTCGTTCACACGTAGTAAGTTTTTGCGCTTGTGTATAAGAAAGTGTAGAATATAGAACAGCTCTATAGTCTATCAGTGGCCTAATATAGGTTTTGCAAGTGTGATGTAGAGTTTTTATATGACGGCCTCTGAAACATCCTGTGAGTGTGGAGATCAGGTTCACGTGTACCCTGGAAAGGGTGTAGTTTAGGTCGGAGTTCCAGCTAAATGTTCTATTGAACCAGACACCTAGATAACAGAATTTGCCTTTTACCGAAATGGGTTCAATCCATAGTCGGAGTTTGATGTGCGCGCGGCTTTTATATTTCTTTTTAACATGGTTGGGATGCTGAATAAAGATGGCTTGAGTTTTACTAAATATAACTGTAGATCACGGTTTGCAGTTTCCGCTTTAAGTGAGCATTCCGAGTAAGCTGTGTCGTCAGCATACAAAGCACTATGGGTCTCTGGAGTGGTTAGGGGTTGGAGATCATGACAGTACGTGATGTACAAAAGAGGGGCAAGGACACACCCTTGTGGTACGCCAGCTTGAAGTTGTATGGATCTGGAGAGAGTGTTACCAATTTTTAGTTGGGTGGTATGGTTGGAAACATATGACTGGACCATCCTCAGTGTAATAGAATGAAGGATATGAGGGTGATGGAGTTTCAGAACTAGCCCGGCATTCCAGACAGAGTCAAAAGCATGGGATATAACTAGAAACACTGCCAAAGCGCAATGGCCACTGTTGAGTGCTCGTATAATGTCTGTTTGAAATTTGAGGAGAGAGTCCCTACTAGAGCGTGATGCTCTAAAACCAAACTGGTTCTCTGGGAGAACTTTGTTCATTTCTACACAGTTTCTTAGGCGAGATGTGAATATTCTTCCAAAAGATTTTCCTAAGACGTGAAGGAGTGTGATTGGTCGATATGATGAAACATGTCTAGGGTCTTTTCTAGGTTTACGAAACGACCGTTTGGCCAGTTTTCCAATCTATTGGAAAGTGCCCCAATAAAAGGCATTTATTGAATATCTCGATTAGGAGCGATATGGTCTCAGCAGGAATGTGTCTGAGGATACGACGAGTTAAAGCGTCTGAACCAGGACCGGTGTTTTTGCCTTTGTTTAGGGTTTTGTATATATCATCTTGGGTGATTGGATATAGAATATCGTCCTGTTCAGGAAAATATTTGAGTGGTGTGGGGCGAATGAACAAATCATGTACCATACTGTTTGTTTCTTCAAGAAAATTTGCCTCGAAAAGTACGTTAGTAGATACTTTATAAGTGTTTTCCAGAAACTCAGCGAAATTTTCAGCTTATCGTTAATGCTACTTCTGTCCAATAATCTCAAAATCTATATCAGTGATAATAGCCAGACCCCTTGTAGTGCTTTCACTCATTAATTTATCAGGACACAGTGGCGTGTGCCCTCTACTTATGATTACTGTAATTACTCATTACCAAGATTTTAACCGTCGGATATGAAAACTACTGTCTATTTGTTTCCCGTAGAAAATAGTAAATTTGTGCAACTAGTAAGTGTCATGTTTAAACTACTTCAAGTTACATGTCTTGTTATGCATAAAAGTTTAGCCGAAAGTGTTAAATTGCATTTCGGCGATAAGTTCGCATAACAAATAAAATGCTTAAACAACTAATACTTTTCGTCGAATCTATGATACAACCATCTTTAATAAATTCGATGACTTATGAATATTAATTATACAAATCTATGTAAAGTAGAATTAAATTAAGGTGACAACATTTTGCCACTCTACGATATATATAAATATATACGTATACAGAAATCTCGACATCATTTTGGCGACCAACAATAAGTTGTTGCAATTCGGCGTCTACTAGTAAGAGTGCTGCTAAGTCCAACATGGTTAGTGAATATGAATTATTTTTTTAATTATAATAAGACTGCACCACAATTTTCAGTAATTCGAATAATATATATTTTCATTTTCGTTTTTTATCTTTTGTACCTCTATAATTTGACACCCATTCATTTTCTATCATAACTGCTTCCACTGAATATTATACTTTTGTTTACACGCATATTTGAATATGTTATTTCAACGCAAAGACTAAACGACTTCTTCAATGTTGTCACATCGTATGTTAATAGTGCGTTTTAGTATTTGAGTGTTAAGTATAGTATTCTATTTATAGAAATGAGTGATGGTATGTATATTTCGAGAATGATAATAATTTCGCTTCATCGTTGAACGTTCGTGAATCTTTGTTATTCATCGTGACTTTTCGCTCGCCATTACTTGTATTTATATGCCTTGTACGATTTAATTAAAATGAGTTAAAAGACCTAATATTATGCAAAGTAGCTACACTACTAGTCATTATAAATGCCCTCTAAAATTATAAATATTGGATATTTTTTATAAGATTATTTTCAACATTAAATTCTAATACAAATTAAATTATTGATAAGAGTAATAGTTTTGTAAAAAAATTTATTTTAAAGCGTTAATCTTTTAAGCTTGCATAGAAATTCTTAAAAGCAATAAACATAAATCTGATCTAAAATTTATTTAATTCATATTAAACTAGTCATTTGGCAACATCGTATCATAAAAATCCCAATAAGATTTCATATAAAATAATAACTTTTTTCTCCACATTGTCCTTTAATTAGACTATGTGATTAGTGTCTTACTGTTTTTATTTAATTTTCTGATTTCTTTTCAGTGTGCATCAATTGTATTTCACTTTATTTTAATTGGTTTCTTTCTGTTTAAATGTTTCTCTCCTTAGATAAGGTTGATTTTATAAATGTCAGAATAACTTCATCTTTACTTTAATTAGGCTGAGTACCATTTATAAAGAAGAAATATTAAAATTCCTAAGGAAATACATGAGCTACTTATAACAACCATGAGTTCTGATTCCTTAAGTGTACAGATTGTAATACATTTTAATATTGTATTTTAATGTTCTTTTCATTACAGTAGCCAGCATTTATGTCAAAGATAAAACTCGGGGTAGTGTCGAAAAGTTTATATTTGTTCCACATTTACGTTATAGGGGCAATGTACATCACATCTGATCGTATTGTAGGATAGCACTAGGAAAGCATTGGGTGCTATACATGATAATGTATCTAATTGATAGTGCAGATAAAGTAACTCATGTTCTATCGTATTTTAGAATGAATTTTAAGAATGCAATAGAAATATGTTTGTTATTTTTAA
>WYDF02013158.1:0-13541 GCA_009867245.2 Adranes taylori
AAGATAAATAGTAATATCATTCTTGGAGCTAAACGATATTACTATTTTTTATCGAAGTATAATATTTAAAAGGTTTAAGAAGTAAATATTTAAAAGTAATTGTCAAATTTTTGAACCACCATGCTTCACTTAATAAATTTAAAACTTACGCATTGATAAAATTCTCTGTATCTGCCTCTACTCATAGAAGGATTATCTCGTCGATAAACTTTAGCTATGTGATACCGCTTTATATTACTAATTTTATTCATTGCAAGAAAACGTGCAAAAGGAACTGTTAAATCGTAACGTAGAGATAGAATTTCACCACCTTGATCCTTTAAATCATAAATCAATTTCGAATCTTCACCGTATTTGCCTGTAAGGACTTCCTGTTTGATAATAAAAAAAAGCGTTAATAAATATCATTTAATTAAAAGCAATAAAGGGGGTGGAAAAGTAAATTAAGGGGGGGGGCGAGATGGAGGCTATAAAAAAAGAAGGAAGACTGCAAAATTAGTTTAGAGAAGGAAGATGTGGACCAGATGGAGGCTATAAAAAAAGAGTGCAAGTTGTGGAAGTATTTGAGGAAGGGTAGCAGGGTTGGAGGAAGAAAGGGAACGATTGATATAAGGTTGAGCGAATGGGAAAATAAAATTAAAAATGAAATGGATGTGGAAAAAAGGGATAGAAGGATGGATACAGAAATATAGAATACGTGCGAAGATAATAGTGTTGAGGAATTCGTAACAGAAATAAAACAAATGAACTTGTGCAGATCTAAATGAATTACCTGTAATCATTTGGGAGTGCATGAATGATAAGAGTTTAAGTGCGGTAGTGAAAGGAATGAATGAGACATGGAGAGGTGAGGTTGAAATGCCCAAGGAATTGAAGAGGCCAGAAATCGTTCCAATAAATAGATCTTCGATTGGAAAGATCGACCCCTAGTGAAATTGTTTTGAGTGACATTGATGTGTGTTAATGTTGGATGGAAGATTTAAGAAATTGGAAGGTGACGAATGACGTCAGAGGGAGTGGTGAAATGTGTGTATGACGAATGTTATAATGAAATGAATATAGAGGTTATTGGGAGTGCGTAGATGAGAGGAAGGACACATGTTTATGAAAGATAGGTATGATCGATTTAGAAACGGATGCGGGAGTATGGAGAGAGGTAACAGGTTTTGGATAGGTGTGAATGAAAGATTGTGTAGAATATGTGGCATGAATGTAGAGTTCTGTGAACACTGGATGAAGGGATGTGAAGGAAAAGTATGGATGGTGAAAGAGAAAAAATGTCGCAGAATTGGGAAAGATGCTTGGGAGAGGATAGAGAGGAGATAGGAATAATGAGAAAAATAGCAAAGAGAATAAAGGCGGGTTTTCGAAAAAACAATTATGAAGCTTGTTTCTCTCTCCTCTCTTCGAGAAAGAGTGATGAGAATTGGTCTTTTGACTAAGAATTTCTGCTTTAATTATTTATATTTCGCAGTTTATTATTTATATTAAATGAACAATGTTATCTATGAAAAGGTTGAAATATTCCAATAAATGTTATTATTATTAGTGTACATGAAAGACGAAAACTGAAGGTGTTACAGTTTTCTGATAATTTAGTTTGTACTTCTGCATATAACCTCTACTTCAAAATCTATTAAAAGGGATTATATCATTATTATTTTAGTATAATATATATTATTTTAATTATTTAAGGTTATAAACTTTTGTAAAATATTTATGAGAGAAGTTAAAATGCTTACTTTCAATTCAAATATAGGTGTATCAATAGTTTCAGCTCCATGTCTTTTAAATACATCAATAACTTTCTCCAAAACCATTGATCTTATCGCCATCTGTTCTGGTGAATAGTCTCTCGTACCTTTCGGCGTTTTAAGAATGAATTTCTGTTGTTGGCTGGCATTTTCATCACAACCATTTTTTAATTGTGCTTTGAGAGCAAGCAATTTTTCCACTTCTTGAGAAATCTTTAATGGGAAGAAAGGAAATGATTCATACAGGTACAAATAACTTGTAAGTGCTTTCAAAGAAATTTCAAGACAAAGATCTTTATTTTAGAAAATTTTAACAGGAAATTTGACATTTTACAAATATCTGCGAATGATTGATTAGTATTTCGTTGATCTGGATGATAAAGCTAAGTCTAAGACTTAGAACAAGAAGGAGTCTATTAATTCGAAGATGATGATAATTCTAGTTGTCTAAAGAATTTTCTAACTTTCAACTTCACCATGAAAAATCAAAAAGCTTGATTTTATTTATAAATCATTCAAAGTAGTCTCAACTATTTTTTTGTTTCATATTAGAGATCTTTTGATAGATGATTGTCGAAAGTGGCAGGAAAATTAAAATAGTGTAACTTAAATATAAATATTTTACATTGAAAGTACAAAATGTAACTGACCTGTCGTTCCGATTTATGAAATAAAATAGTTGATCTGTTGGTTGATAAAATAAAATTTAACCCCAGAGTTTTTGATTTATGTGCAACACGCAAAAAATTCTTGAATAACATCATTGCTTTAATGATGCTACCGAACCATTAAAGCTTCTTGTTGTTTTAATATTTAAATATATGAACACTATGTACAATTAATACTGAATCAGATGGTAAAATATTACCTTTTCTTTAGTTTCTTTAGCAGCCTTTAATGATCTCACTACATCTCCTTGTTCTTTTATTAATTTCTCTATAACTTCTTTATCCCACATATTATTTTAAAAATGTATTTAATAAACTTCGACAATGCTACAATATGTTAATACTTTTCTTTGTTTCATATATCGACTTTCGAAATTTTAATTACTAATTTGTGTAGCGTTTGAAGCGTGAAAAAAATTAAGAAAATATTGGATGATGTAAAAAACGTGCAACGAAAGTAATAATTTCACTGACAACTAAAAGCAATGTTGCCAAAGTGCAACATAATATCATAATACAAATTTTAATTTTGAAAATGTGATGCTAAAATTTTTGGATTACAAACAACTTAAATATTTTTAAATCTTGAATATAAAAGAAATTACTGCTAGAAATTGCTCCTAATAAATTTTTCTTATGTCATACTTATAAAATTCATTCATAATACATTTAAATTTACGTTATAATCCTATTTTCCTACTAATATATCTTATACTTAAAAGTATAAGTCACAGAATCTACTTCTTCTGTTTCTTCTTCTTGAGTAAATACATAACGTTCGAAAAGAGAGAGCTATTCATAAGTTTGTTTCACCTTTTTTTGTATGGTCTGCCAGTTGGACCAATTGCAACAAGCTAAAGATACTACATAGAAAATTGAATATTCATGAGAAGAGAATGAGAATAGCGAAGGAACTGGTTCCCACGTGCTCTACATTCCAAGCACAGGTAGAGAATCGCCAGTAATTCCAAAGCAATCCGGTAGGAAAAGAAAAAAATGTGAAGATACAGCAGCAGACGCTATTAAAGAAATACCAACTGTATTAAAAGATAGGAACATAACAAGAAAGACTGAAAAATCTGTAACACCAAAATATAGTAAATACACGCTGAATATATTGTTTCAACATTTAATTTAATTACAGATCCTGATATTTTGTTAGAATTCGAGGAAAATGTAAATTTCATTTTGTTTAATGCAATAAAACGATAGAGAAATCAATGTACTTTGCATGAAACTGTTGGCTGAAAGATACAAAACAGGATTCCTTTTTCTTGTTTCTTATGCAATCTAGAGTCATGTTTTCTTAATGAATTCTTAAAATGTAGAAATGTTTTTTGTTTAATATTTAATGAAATAAAGATATATTTGCCATTTATTTTTATTTATTGAGAATTCTTTCTACAACATTTAAAATTTTCCCAATAATTGTTGTAAAGCAAGTATTATAAAAGCTACAGTGCAATTTCAATTTATTACATAAAAGCCAGATTTTTTTAATTCCAATAGTTTTATATTTCTAACAAAATACAAATTTACGATCTATATCTATTTATAGAATCTTCTTGCCATGACACTTTTTCAATGTCTGAATTAAAATAATTTTTATATTCGTCTCTAACATCTCGAGCGATATGTGATGATTTGTTACCACTTTTCTATTGACATTTTTCAAGTCTGCATGACACCTTCTCTACATCATGAAGATATGGTGTTATCTTTTCCACACATAAGTAATTGTGTAATAAAACGCAAGTTAATGTTATTTTCTCCACTTTTTCTGCAGCAAAGTGAATATGATTTAGTAGTACTCTAAACCTATTTACCAAAATATCAAATGCAGCTTCAATAATTCTTCGGGGTCTTGATAACCGATAGGTGAAATTTTTTTGTCGTGATTTAGACCTTGAGAATATTGTTTAAGCAAATTAGGACTTAGCGGAAAGGCATAATCACTAATGAAAATATAGGGGTCTGGTTTTGTCGTCCTGGTAGGCATTTCTCTTTAGGTAAATTGAAAGAATTATTCTTAATCGCTGTAGATAAATTAGACTCATTGAAAACTCCACCATGGCTCATTCTTCCATTAATTCCGACATTAACATAAGTTAATTTATAATTTGCGTCTGATAATTCTAATAATACTATACTACTTGTGTCCTTGTAGTTAAAATAATAGGTGCCATCAGACGTAGAAAGTCTAAAAGTTACATTGAGAGCGTTAATTAATGCGAGAGCATTAAGCACTAACGGCACATATAGAAAAATAGTACTTTCGTGTATTCTACTACTGTACATTACTTTATAAATTGCATTAACTAAAAATTCTCACATACATGCTACGGACAGGAATTGCATCTCGCATAACGGTATCATTTTTTTTTAAATTATTTTCAACTTAATTTAATAATTACTCTAGCTGATCAGTGGATAATCGAAGAAAATTCTTGTAACTCCATGGATTTTCAATTTTTAACTCTACATTTAGCATGTTTAAAACTCCCCTTCTACTATCGCGCCTTTGCAGCCAAGTCCGGCACCAGATTTTTCAATTTTTTTTCTTTTGTTTCCGTTTTTTCGGAAAGATATCTAAACAAACCGCAGCACTAGCTAATAACTCCGTGAAATCCATGTCACAATTAGATTGTTTATTTAACGTTACAACAATATTTCTGAACAAATTTAGGATATGTGTAAAACGGAAAATTTTCTATTCAAGATTATGTAGTAAATTTGGTTCATAATGTTTATTAAATTTAGTACTAAATTATGCAACAAATTTTGAGCCATATTTAGTTACAAATTATGTATCGTGTAATACGGCTCTAATTCAATTCTTCGTTTTGCTCAGCAAATTTTAATAGAAATTCAAAATTCCAGATGTGATATTTTGGTGGACTTGCTACCAATATTAACTGAAAGGACAAAACTTTAACAAGTAGGACGCTTTTAAATACTATCGGGGAGTGAAGAGGAGGGGGGGGGGGGAGCATTTATTCGTACATTAAAAAGAAATCAAGAAGAAACTTATAAATATATACATATATGTAAAAACTGTGCTTTTGACAACTTTTCTCCAATAAATCCGCAAGTATATTTGTTGTTTTTCAAATATGAAGTGAGATCCTTATTGTTGTATATATTCCTGATTTATTTCAACTCGCTTAAAAATAATATTATTAAAATTTATATGAAAAACACAAAGGTTCCAAAAATTAAATTTGTGAATTGATGAAACCGGTTGTCAAATCAATAAATTCTGAAAAGGAAATTTGGGGTGCAATTATATTGTTGCTTTTGGAGAAACTTGACAGTTTAAGAAATTATTGATCGTTTTTGAAAGTGCTGGTTTTACTATTCTTAATCTTCTATTAATACGTTCAACGTCCACACTTCAACATCTGAATTTCAATAGCCCAGAAAATAAAGTACAATATTTCGCCAAAACCTGATTTTATGAAAATTTAGAGATAGCCGGCTTTAATACTAGCCCCTCAATCATGAATTAATTGGTGAAGTTAGAGCCGTCATATTGGGACACTGTGTTGTAATCTGTTGCCTCTAAATTAACCTAAATCTTATGGTATTTATTTATTATATTTGGCTGTTTAAACCGTCCTAATTAATTAAACTCTATTTTAAAGCAAAATTGATGTTAATTTTAAAAAAATGGTGTACCATGTTGCTTATAGATGCATGAAATATGCAAAAAATGCTATACAAAATAAAGAACAAAACATAACTTTTCACAGATAATTTATTTTATTTTTGTTAATCACAATAAAGTTTTACTTTTGATTTATTATAAAAACTTCATGGTTTACTAATAAACTATTTCACGTTTCCAAAAAATAAAAATTATGGATTAAATCAGTACGTGCTCGTATTTGTGTTCACAACACTTTAAGGTATGCATTTCCTACAATATTTATTTTATCTTTCCAAAATTAATTATAATTTTCTTTTAACAAAATTTTCATAAATTTATAGAGAATTTATTATCAATAGTTTAATTTCAATTAATATTGTTAGTTTTAATGGTTCTTTTTAATATCGTAAAAAACTATTTTTCTGTAATAAAACTTTTATAAATATACTTTATTAAACTATTTCGTATATTTAAATTTTATTTAAAAAAATAATCTAGTTTGCTTTTGCTTTGGTAATTCTACAAAACATCGAGTTCGGGTAAGATTAGCAGTGATGGAGCAGTGCACGAATATGGCGGCGGCCGACTTTACTTACTGCTATTAGTATATCAATGGAACCGCTCCTTCTATTCGTTGGACGTGAGTTACCGTCTGACGTTACTAGTTGTTACCGGTTATCAGTAATTACCAGTTCTAGTACTTACCGTTACTAGTAGTAATCGTCTGACGATGAAGCCGTAGCTTTAAAACTAGTTGGCGGAAAATATGAAATTAATGAGTCCGGTACGATTCATTTATTATGTTTCCAGTTATAAAAACAATATTCAAAATAAAATGATTAAATATATTACAAATTGGCAATGCAGCTGAATGCAGCTATTACTCCATCTAGCCTTGAATCTGAGAACAATTTGACATTATCATATGGAAGTTGTAAACATTTATTTACTATTTTTACTTAATTGAAAAATAAGATTAAATAAACATGAGTGACGATCCGTACCAAAATGTATCGAAAAGCAAACTAAAGTTGAAAGGCGATTCGGGTGTTAAAAAGAAGAAGTCGAAAAAGAAAGAGAAGAGAAAGGTTGAAGAAATTCTACAACAAATCCAAGAGGAGCAAACTTATGATGATAGATACAAGAATCAAGAGGTGAATAAGAAAACCAAAGCAGAATTAGCGTTTCAAAAAATGAAGGAAAAAAATCAGACTAAAAGGATACTGGATAAAGCTAATATGACACACAAGGAACGCGTGGAAAAGTTTAATCAACATTTAGACGGTTTAACAGAACATTTTGATATACCGAAGGTTTCGTGGACAAAATAATTCGTTAATTACATATTTAGAAATAATGGCAATAAGTGCACGTTAATTATAAAAAATTAGAAATAATGCTTTCGATTATAAACAAATTTCAATTTGGTGATAAAATTAATTTTGTTTAAGACCTTTAAAACATAATTCACAGACGATTTAGATCAGCGATATCCAGCTTTTTAGTATCTCTAGGCCACATTGGAAATAGAAGAATGAATTTTGGGCCACAATATATATGTACACTTATTCTGTTCCGGATTGTACTCTTGGTATGATTGACTTTTGAAGAGTTGTTCATAGATAAATATGCTTCCAAACACTGGTGCCATGAACAACGCATGCCTATGTAGCGCTGGACATTGGTCTATGGGTAGGTACATTTTATAAACGTCCAATAAAGTAACGTCAAATTTCTCTTTTAAGCCTGTGTCCGATTGCAACTCTATGATTTGTTATATTTGGAAATTGTTTGTCAGTTTATCTATATCAATAGAAAACAGGGTCGCAAAAATACAATATGCTGAAGACATGTTGAAGTCATTTAAACGAGCAATCATATTCACCAAAAATGCTAAATCTGCAAGTCATTTGGTTGTCCAGTTCTGATACCATTTTTCTTTTCGCTCTCAAAAACAATTTTATTTCGTAAAGCACGTAATAAAGTCTTTGTAACCTTTTTCCTCGAATCAGCCACCTGATTTCTGTAAAGCATATGATGTCGCCTTACCTAGCTACTAAATTTACAGTCTTGACAATCATAACATGATCGATTTTTAAAGCTTGTCCGCATACATTTTCTTAGTGTATTATATAGTGATATTTAATGAACTACAGTTTCCAATAGCTATGGCATCGTCTTCTATTAATTTTAAAAGTCCATTTTTTTTGTCAATCAAAGCTGGGCAACTACACCCGAAATAATGGCAACAAGCAAAATCGCGTTAGTGTTTTCTGGACAACTTCATGCAAGTCTCTCATGGTAGTGGTCTTTGAATCGTACTAAGGCAGCCATTTAAAAGCGAACTGCAGTCCCTGGAGGCTGGTTGTCTCCGTTAAGAAGACAATCAAAGCCCTGATGTGTAAAGAATGGAACAGATGGATATGAGCTGATTCAAATCTGACATCTACCAAAAGTGCCCGGAAACTAACAATAGAAAAAGTTGGCAAGTGGGTCCTTACAGCCTGGAATGATAAGGAAGTTATGATCCTCATTCAAGAAATGTGGAATTAGCAATGCTATGGATGCCAGTGAGGATGATGAAGTTTAGAGTGGCTGAGATTTCTGATGACAGTGACTTTAGAGCTTATTATAATCAATAATATTACGTTTTAAGGTTATTAGTTATTACACTGAATATTTGATGAATAATTTTTGACTCCTAATCTTTTCATGTAAATAGTTTCAAAAATATAAGCGGTCGTTGTACACGAAAAAATACGATACTATAATTATTTTATCAATTTAGAAAATATTTATTAACAATAATACTTGACGATTTTAACAATCACTAAAAATATGAAAAATGAATTAAAAGAAACATTTCAATATACAACACTTTAGATTGCCATAGGCATATTTATTTTTGGATACGGATTGTAGTCAACGAGGTCAAAATCTTCAAACTTAAAATCATTTATATCCGTAATGGGTCTTTTGATGTACAATTTGGGAAATGGTCGCGGCTCTCTGCTCAATTGTTCCTTGAGAGCATCGACATGATTCGTATACACGTGACTATCACCCAATGTATGAATAAATTCACCAGGCTGTAAAAAATATATATTTCCATAATATATATTTGTTAATTCGAAAACAGAATTTTGGATTATTTATTTTATTAAACGGCTGTATTATATTCGCTGTATTGATAGTTTAGCATTACATGTATAAAATGTTCAAAGACAATACTTACTTTAAGACCAGTGACATGCGCAATCATATAAGTCAGTAAAGCATAACTGGCAATATTGAAAGGTACTCCAAGGCCCATATCAGCAGATCTTTGGTATAGCAAACACGATAACTCATCATCAGCAACGAAAAATTGTACAAGACAATGGCATGGAGGCAGAGCCATTTTCGGTAGGTCAGGGGGATTCCATGCACACATTATAATCCGTCTGTCATTTGGTTTAGTCTTTATTGTATCGATAATATTAGATAATTGGTCTATACCTTGTCCTGTATAATCCGTATGCATGTCTAAAACATATAAATCATTAAAATTTATGTAAGCGAATGCAACACCTCCTCTTACATTTATCAAAGCCAGTTTTACTATATACTAAACAAAGCAAAAATTGATTAATTTATTATCAATTCGAACCTTATAAGTAAACCAGGAATGCCGTTTCAATACGATTGCAGTGAATGCGATACAAAGTGAGCAAATTTTGTATGACATTATAACGTTTGGACAAAAGAGTTTATTTCAGAGTTCATTTTATGTAGAATATTGATGCTTAGCAATTGCGTTTAAATAATATCTCGTAGGCCTACATAAAACATGGACAAAACATTCAGGGGTTCTTTCATATAAAATTTACAATAAATATAGATATATATGCCTCTATATAAAAATATATAATACCTTTGTATGCAGCACCAAAGTGACGCCATTGAAATCCATAAACAGGCCCCAGGTCACATTCTTCTCGATCGTGTAACCCTACCGAATCTAAAAATGCTCTGGTGCTATTAGCATCCCAAATATGAACATTCTTATTCTGTAGTTCTTTAGCATTGGTACTACCTTTAATAAACCATAATAGTTCCTCGACAACACCCCGCCAAAAAACGCGTTTCGTTGTCAACAAAGGAAATATATTATCGCGTAAATTGTAACGCATTTGGGCACCGAAAATTGCAAAGGTACCTACTCCAGTGCGATCCCCACGCTTATTACCAGTCTCAATAATACGTCTTATATGGTCCAAATATTGGTATTCCTCATGTTTGTTGGTCTTAAAATCGCCTTTAGCTTGATTATTTTGTATTTCGTTTTCTTTATTTGGACGGTTATCAACTAAAATTTCGATTGTTACTTTGCTGGCATCACATATGTCATCGGAATTGGTGGAACTAAAAAATTTGTATCATTTTAACAATGATGCATACAATTAATAAATCAGAAATACTTACTCCGACATTTTAGGACCACAGGATTTACTATAATTTCAGACAAAAATCAAATGTTTTGCAAAGGTGTTAAAAATAATTCCAAACACTTTACACTGACGAAAAATTTCGCGCGCTCAAAATGACAGTGACAGCTCCATCAAAAAATTATTGGCTTCTTGTTCTTCATTAATCTGATCCGAATTGGATTTTGATCATATTCAAATTTGAGATCATAAAACTTACTTCATTGACTCGCGATAACTACGAAAAATTCGTAAATTCTATTGGTCCATTCAAATGTGTCAAGTTAGTGGTAGCAAAAACCAGCCATTTGACGACACAAGTAGCCGACGCCGTAGCGATATGGATAAGATGCATGACTTCCACCGCAGAGTCCCGGGTTCGATCCCCAGCGCAGACAATGGTTTGCGTTGTTGATCGAATCTACGATAAGAGGTCGGTAATTAATTATAGGAGAAAGGTAACTATAATTTATCATGCACATCTACAGGGGTAGATGTAAAACTTCAGCCCAGTGTGTGCGGGCAGAGGCTCGACGTTAAAATATATAGGTGATAAGCCGATACGGCAGTAACAGGCCGACTATAAATAAGTATTACAACAACAACGACAAAGGAAATAAATTGGTTCTAGTTCAATTTTCAGAAAGCGCAACAAAACTTCATCTATCTGTCAATACAATTGCGTTTACCTTTGACATACGCGCCTGTTGCCAAGTTTTTAGTATATATTTTAACCATTAACGTGTTTTCTAATTACTTTTAAGTTTGTTTGCTTAATTTAATTCATTCTAAGTTTAATCTTTTATAAATGTTTGTGTATTGGATTTTGTTTGTAGTTTGTTTCATTTTAATTCAGTGAAAACTTCCTTTGAGATTTTAAATAATGAATAATGTTGCTTGTGTAAATTATTACAACTCTTATTGAAATTAGAGGAAGAGACGAGCAATTATGACTACATATTTCGCACAGTAATACAATGACTTAATTGCCATGATGTTTCTTTAAATTCGAATTGAAGATATTGCATCTAACGGGGCAACATCTCTTTCATTTCTGACTACCAACATAGCTGCCTTTCGACAATAATACCAACCCGCTAATAACAAATAACACTACAATTTCGTCGCTAGTTTGTGAACTACATAGCGAATTTGCGATAAAAATTTGTAGAGAAATCTCAAAATCGCGAGCCGGGAACTAAGCTTAAACCATAAGTCAGGCGCTCTTCCACACCGTTACGTTTAATTATAATTATGAGTGACGGTTTAATTATAATTGTACGGTTTATGGGCTCTCGCCGAAGATTATAAATTATACCTTATTTGAAAGCTCTTGACGCATAATGTACAGTGGTTGTATATCATATTTTGGAGGCTCTTTTCGTTCAGAAGTTGTAGCCCTTCAAAGTGCCCCAACATGCCTAAAAGAAATCTTTTATTAAACACCTTTCGCTATTTCAGCCTCTAAAACTGTGTTACACTGTTACTATGATATAAAAATTTGTTTTATCACCATGAAACTGAATTAATATTGTTTTTTCATACTTGTTTTAATACATTTCTGTAATTATCAAATTAATAGCAATTTCTTTCTTGATTACCATTCGTGATGTCATTTTCAGTAGTAGTTATCAAAGAATGAATGTACAATCATATTATACACGTAGAAATGCCAACTTTTGATAACTAAAAAAGGTTGTGAGAGCGCGTTCAATATAAGTAAACGTAATGTTGTTTAGTCAACATATCGCCACATTTTATTTTTATATTTTCTAGTTTTTATCCGGAAGTGTTCACAATCATATTATTAACTTAATAATTATTATTTATTTGTTTGTCTACGTAGACGTGTCTTTTTGTATCATATTTATAATCAATTATACATTAGATTATTTTTGATATTTAATGATGTATTATTTCACACTTAAAATACTGAGGTTATTTAATTTTTAAGGACGCATTGTTGTCATTGTACTTATAACGGATGAAAATTCTGTTCTGAAATATAATCTGACTTCTCTTTTTTTATCTTCTAGTGTCGGCCGTTGTAGTTATTCATGTATTTTAATTATTATTTTTATAACGTTACTTTTGTGATGTTAACATATGATTTGTCTTTCTGTGTTCGTTTGATCTTCAGTTTTTTTTTTAGATGTTATAGATACATTTCTTTAATGTAATGAATGTAGGACCGACAGAAGACAGTCCGAAGATAATTCAAACTAGTCTTAAAATCATTGGGTGTCACTTCCTAACAAACGCTCAAAGTCAATTTTATAAATGCGTGACAACAAAATAAAATGGTGTAGTAATCTTACCATACATTTGTACTAGCTGTGTTAACCACGTGACAGTTCGAGCAGTTTGCGCCGGTTGTACTCTAAATTACATTAGAAATTGTACCAAACACTATGCTAACTACACTCATTCCTAGCAAACACAGTTGTATGAAAAAGTGTAGTTCAGTCCTCTGATTCTGAAGATTAGAAAGCGAGAGTGATTCATTTCGAATCGAATTGACGTCATTTTATCGCGTATTCGAAATTTTTGCTCATTCTTATTTTATTCTGTTTTTCGTCAGTTACGATTGGGTTTTAGGTTAAAATATTTAACAAGTCTTTGTAATTGAAAATGAATAATAATTTACTAGAGTAAAAGAAAATAATTATTTATGTAAAATTGAAGTGCGAGTATATACATTGTATTTATCAACTTTCTCAATCAATTTTTTCAGATGATTGTGAGGCTAGGAGCGGAGTACCACAGGGTTCCATTCTTGACCCTACACTTTTCATTATTTTTACCAATGATTTGGAACTTTTATATCTAGGAAGTCTCCATCAAGTCTGTTATAACGTATGCTGGTGAATCCGAAAATAAGGTGTCCAATCGCCTGCGACATACTTATAATTTAGTTTTACAGTGGTCTGACTGCAATATGCTGAAGATAAATAAAGATAAAACGGAGTCTATTAGATCACAAACGAACTCATTCGAAAGAGAA
>WYDF02013169.1:0-13541 GCA_009867245.2 Adranes taylori
TTGGTTGCATCGGGCATCCTTTGTCTATGAAGATTCTCCACTTCCTACGCAAAACAAAAAAAAAAAAAAAAAAAAACTTGTCGCCTTCAAGGGCTCGAGCGGGCCTAGAGTCGGGCGGCCGGGTTTGCGTACTATGTTCGTTTTAGTGATGAAGAGATTCTTTAGATTTGTCTCACTAAACCGTATTGAGTTATAGAATAAACTTGGAATTTCAACATATGAAGTCAACTTGACAAAGATTACTCACTTTTAAAAATCAGCTTATCTTTGGTCACAACCAAGTGAAGTTTTTATCAAATAATTCATATTTATCTTATAAACAAGACAGTAATTGTGCAGGTACCATAAAATTGTTACCCAAGTATGTTGAAATATTATTTAAAGTAGAAAATAAAATGATAATCAAGTAAAACAATAATATTACTGATTCCTATCATTGTAATTATTAATTTAGCAAGCATGATAATAAGCATAAAAATGTAAATATACCACTTTTAATAACATTAAGATAAAAAGTTTACTAAAAATAACGAAATGTAATGTTTGAACAGGATTAAAAGATTTTTAAATGAAAAGAAAAATCATTTCTGTTGCCACGTGTTTATATTATAGAATTTTCGCTTTTCGTGGCAGCGTTGGTCGTTTCTTTAAATCGAACAATGAAAAATTCTTTAGATTTATTGATTAATTGAGTTACTTGGTACATATAACCCCTAGGGTGTCCTGAGTATATAGCACAAAGAATTATATTTCAATAAGTAACTCTTCGATAAGTAACCCACACTCTATATTTTTTTACTTTTCTAGTAATAAGTAACTGATAAAAAATTTGAAAAAAATACTTAAATCTCGACAGTAATTGTCAGAAAATGTTCGAAGTCGTTTTGTCATCATCAGATCTGTTGGTGAAGTGTCATCTCACTGTTCTAAATAAAACATCAGTTCGTCACACATTTTGATAGCTTTCGTTCTTTTTAGCGATGGTCCTTTTGGATTGTTGAGATCATATTCGTTAGAACTGTCAGAGTCATCATCTTCAGTAGACGAACATGAAGCTATGATGTCATCATCAGATAGCATGTGGCCCGGGTCCTCGTCACCTTGAATCTACCCTGAAAAGTCATTAATTTGTACTTCAGAGCAACCATCCATATTCTGTATAATCTGAAGCAAGCTTATGTTATCATTTGTCTCTTCAGATTCGGCTCCATTCTCATTTGAGCCTCCGATATCGGAACATCTAGCCAAAGTTTCTTTCATGTTTTTGCTAACGCCGTGGATGTGACTTCATCCCACACAGCAACAGTCATATAAATAACAACTTTGATGTTTACTTCTTTCAAAGTAGCTGCGATATTATTGCGTTGTTCATTATCATCACTGTCAACGATTTTATCCAGAAGTTTTCTCATGTACTTTCAGTGCCGTTTCTATAACCCTTTGATCCATAGGCTGGATGAGTGCTATAATATTAACTGGGAAAAATAAAACACCAATGTTACCGCATTTCATTTCCTATTCTCCCAGGTGAGTAGGGACATTGTCAATGTGTAAAACTGGCTTAAGAGGCAAGCCAAAAATATTGTCACCGAAGGTACAAAACTTTGGAAAAACCAATCCTTAAAAATGTTTGATGTCATCCAAAACGAGCGATAACTTATGTGTTCCTGTGGCATTACTACAAACAAGCAATCTAACACGTTCTTTGTTTTTCTTGTGGCCTTTAGCAAAATCAACTATTTTTGAGGCCAGTGTTGTTATAAAAGAAGCAGCAACATCTACCATTTCCTGGCAGATTTTCACCATTTATTGGCAACAGCTGTACTTCATGTCCGTCTTTTAATGTTGAAGGCAGACATCCGCCTAGGTCTTCGCCTAGCTTTTTGTTTAAAACTAAGATCTTCTTCTTAATTACATGCCCCGATATAGCGACACCACGTTCTCGTTCCATATACCAAAGCATCATCTAATGCACCATATAAACAAAGCATCATCTAATGCTTCAAATTGATATTAAATATTAATGATAATATGCATGTTTTGATTTCATCATAATTGCTAAGCATTGAATTACTATAATATTTTCTTTAGAAGAATCTTTACAGAAAATTATGTTTTCTCTCATGCTGCGTCAGTTACTTTTCTTTATTAAAATGAAATATATCAACAAGTACCTTTATATCATATATCTACTCTCCTGGGTTAGAATATGAATTTTAGCTTGAACATTATTTTAATCTTATATAATCTAATCTTTACTTATCACTTGAGCCGTTTGGACAGTAAGAGGTGTTCTTGAA
The DNA here is from genome assembly GCA_009867245.2 of Adranes taylori. Classification (NCBI taxonomy): domain Eukaryota; kingdom Metazoa; phylum Arthropoda; class Insecta; order Coleoptera; family Staphylinidae; genus Adranes; species Adranes taylori. Next base: position 2,301 of record WYDF02013169.1, read on the forward strand.
TTCTTGGGAACGACAAATGATTAAATACAAATTCAATTAATATTTCTTCTGTGATATTTCTTCTGCAAAAAACATATATTGTTGAGCGAAAGTACCTTGGAGTATGAATTTCTCATCCTCAAAGTACCACCTTCTTTATTAGCTCAACGATGTATTTTAGATGAATGGAAAGAAAAATTCATTATAAAATAAAAATAAAAAATATATATATGTCTCCTCATACTTCCTCTCCTCACTCTTCATGCTTGATAACAATATATTTGCAATTTACGATGAATCAAGAACTTTAGAATCATTTAGCAATTTATTCAATACAAAATGAAGTTGCGGAATTCGCTTGATTACAGAATTCGGTGATTAACCACAAATTGACCAAACTTGGTAACCATATCATTATGCTAACCTTCTTCCAACTTAACGTTAAAAATCCATTTCACCTGATGCTCAAATCTCCAATACACTACGCTCCAATGTTATTAGGTATACAACACCCATTCATAGCAGCGCATCTTGTGAATTCCCAGTACGTCTAATTATAATCTCTTTATTTTATTTATGATATGCATTTTCTTTGACGCGAACATATTTCTAATGTTCCATGTACCTACTGCCGTGATTATTTGCATCCCTTGAAAAATAAACACCCCCACGTACTCGAGATATCATATTTAACTCGGAAAAGAAATTGTACTGGTTTTACTGGATCATTACCTTTAGAATTTTACTTGTAGATCTAAGTACTAAATAGTAACTTACGACCTATGTAAGTTAACGTCTAAAATTGAAAGGTAACGTAAGTTCACATGCTACTGAATGGGTGTGTATCATTTCGGAATATTATTAACCTGTCAAATATATCACAAACTTAAATAAGATAATGCTAAAATAGATTATCAGATGCAGTTTAGAATTAGGTATTTGTTACATGGGATGATAGTTATAATAATATTCGTCTACCTACATTTTCTCTATAGGTTTTTAATGACGTACTAAATTTTGAAAGCAATAAACTCATACGTAATATGGTGTGCTCATGCTATTAAGTATTAAACATGCAAGGTTTAAATATTGTTGTGTCTACTAAATCATTCTAAGTTCATTTAATTTACTATGTTTAAAATTTATGTTTTAATTAGTAATTGTTCGTTTAAAAGATTTGTTTTCCTCTGAACAAGTTTACACATTGTTTGATAATGTGAATTGATTGAGTAGCATATACGAAAGATTATACTCTTTAGAGGCAATGAAAGAAAAACGTTTGTAAATAAATTTTTAAATAAATAACTTTTTCAAATTACGTGAACTCTAAATTTGCATTTTCAATAAACTAACGTACGAGACCACTCATTTCGGAGTTTCGCTCCTCATCAGGAACGTGATGCATAACGATTAAACAAACACATGTATGATGAGGAGCGAAACTCCAAAACAACTATAAGCTTTTTAAAGTCATCCTCCTTCTGGAAATAAAACCAAAATACGAAAAATATGAATGAAATTATATTTAGAATTGAGGCATTTGTGGGGTGTCCCGTGTAGGATACTGTTTGTTTGTTCTGCATTGAATTGCTTATCCAAAATTTGTCGTTCACCACCTGTAAAATATCGTTTTGTACAAACACATTTATTTCCTTTTTCTATGTATGTAGTTTTGGGATACTTCCATATGCTTAAGCATTTATGATTAACGAAAGCGCGAGTAAGAGAAAACACAATTAACAGGAGCGTTATGGTCTTAAGACAGATCGCCCTGGCGTTGATAGATATAGTATTCGTTAGCGGGTAAAATCATTTAGCCATCGCGCGAAATTATCGTTTATCAATACTTCCACATCGATTCCGTTCGCTAAAGAATTAATTCGTAGTAGTTCGCGGCGAAGTGTGCCGAGACTCCTTAAACCCACATCCTTTTCCTTAGTGTTCTATCAGAAGACGTGAAAGAAGACAGCACAATCGTGAAGGTAAGTGGCCTTTTGCTCACATTTTGTGTGAATACTGTCACGGTTTATTGTTCCGCTCATTTGTTTGAATTCAAACAATTTTTTTAAATGCTCTCTAATTATTATTAGTAATTAAATATTGCTTGGTCGTTATTTCATTTATTTTCGACTAGAAGGAAAGCTATGCTGTATCCGAATTAACATTTATGTAATTTAAATCATCCGTAATTAGTATTTGTTTTATTATTTACCAAATACTGATTACTAAAATTCACTGAATACCACCAACCCCCTTTAATTATTGTTATGTATAAAATTGATTACTTGTTGAATAATAGAATCTTTTAAAATCTTGATGTATTTTATTTGATTCATATTTGACTAATTCATGGGTCGTATTTGCTTTATTAAGGTTGAATCTTTGGCTTTAATCAAGCAAGGTGACATAACTTATTGCGTAATTATAGATTGTATTAGTGCATGTACGTCTTAAGAAAAAATCCCTAAATAGGTTTTATTAATTCTGACTACGCCGTAACCAAATTATTGCTTTCCGATTCCGGCTGAATTGAGTGTGTTGTGGCTGGAAGTGAAAGCTAATTATACTGTAGAAAGTAACTCAATTCCATGTTACAAATGTAAACGTCACAAACTATTCAAATGAACATAAACAACAACAAATATAAACAAACTAGTCAATCGATTCCTAATCTGTCACTGTATTATCAATAAAAAGAAAATGTCAAACTACGAAAATACTAATGTCGGATCTCGTAGTCATTTATAATCGATTTCAGGTTGTAACAACTTCAAACGTAATATACAAAAACCTTATCTGTTCTTACTGTACTTAATGTAGACAACGTGCATTAAAACTATTTCTATCAAACGAAAAGAAGTCAACCAAACAGCAAATCGAACCCAAAGACAATAGACTGGAGGAAGAAACGAGCAACGACATGTTCGATACACGTACGCAATCAAAGTGGCGATGGATCTAGATAAGAAGACTAAAAAAAAAAGATGATGTATGCGTGTACAGAATACGCTTGAGTTACTTCAAGGTTGGTAATAAAATACCAACCTGAACAGAGCGAGATCGTTTGTTAAATTCATTGTCCCACAACAGATTACTTGGAATTAAGTAGATCGATTGTAGTTGCGAAAAAAAAAACATATATTGTTATCTGTTGGAAGTGTTTTGCTGTATCTTGTTTTTCTCTTTTACTTCGAAGATAGTAAATAAAGTCAGTACATATGAATGAGTGTATGTATTACATTTTGTTATCAATCATCTCTGTATAATAAAACAAGAGCAATTTAACTACGCTAACGCTTCAGATAGAGAAATTGTAACAAACAGGAATATTCCTCTACATTTATTTATAATTAAACAAATGAAGAACAAAAAGATATAAAATTAGTCGATATTATTATATTGTGAATCTGGAAAATCAAATACTCGTACATTGTATTTATTCAGTTAGGTCATTGATATGAGCCTAACATAGATAAAACTGATACCACTGTAACCAAACTCTTAAAATTAACCAAGATACATGGGATAAAGATGCTACGTAAAACAAGGGTCCAAATGTAACCTTGGCTGAACAGCACCTTGATAAATGCTCTAGCTAATACAGCTGTAAAGAACAGAATAAATAACATATGGAAATGCTTTCTTCCTGTAAGATATATAATGCGTGCTTATACGCGACCTACACCAATCAAATGAGACAGTGCTGTGCACGGGCGGGGAAACTAGATCTAATAAACTTGAGGTAGAGCAAGGCTTGGCAAGCAAAACCACTTATAAGGCATAAAGTCACTCATTGAGAAGTATGTTGACTAAAACAAATCGTAGAAAATGCGTGGTGGTTATTGATTTCTTAGTTGGTTACGGCTCTCCTAATTAGATCATTCCATCCCTCTCAGTTGTAGTTGTTCGCACAGCTATCTCAAAATTGATATAAAGCATTTTCTGAAGATCGCCCAGAACGTTTCTCTCCGGTTTTCACTGCATCATTATTTTTTCTATATTGTTGGCTCTGATTATATTTTTGAAAAAGCTGGGGTGTCCTGAAGGCACTGAGGTTCATTTACTTGGGTCAAGATTGATGTATTTGTTGCCGATCAACAACTATGCTCCTTGATTAGCGATAATGGCTCCCAGATAAATGAAAGAATCACCAGTGAGTTGTTATTATAACCATTACAATTTCAAACATAAAGTTTAAAAGATGCAATAGCGCATGTGTCGAGAGTTTATATGTAATTATATTCTTCAAATGTTACTTCGACTTTTGCGCAACAATTTTCATAACTAAATATATTTAAAATTAAAATGAAATATTTTTTTTTAGATATTATCTCGTATTTTGAACATTTTTGCCTTTGAATTTATAATAGCATTATTAGACACATTCATTTTATATGATAAAAACATGGAAAATGACTAACTTGTCAACTTTGCCCTGAACATCTTATAAAAATGTTGTTGAACCAAACTGAAATAAATTTTTTTTTTTGGTACTATCTCGTACTTTTTAAGGTTTTGTCTTTGAATTTAAGATAGTATTATTAGGCACGTCCATTTGAAATGACAAAAAACATGAAGTTTGACTAATTCTGCCAACTTTTTTTGAACATTGCCAGAAACATCTTATGATATTAAACCAAAATGAAATAAAAACATTTTGGGTATTTAGTCGCATTTTGAAAATTTGTGCCTTTCAAATTACAATAGGAGTACTCGACACGTTCATTTTGTATGAACTTGAGTATGAATTAAATAAAATAATTTTGGGTCTTATCTCGTATTTTCCAAATTTCTATCTTTGAAGTTAAAATAGCATTATTAGAAAAGTTCATTTTATACGATAAAAAACATGAAATTGAACTACATTTCAACTTTTTTTTAATTTTGCTCTAAATATCTTTATAAAAAAATTTCGTTGGAGCAAAAGCAGATAAAAATTTTTTGGGTATTATCTCGTATTTTAATAAATTTTGCATTTCAATTTATAATAGCATTATTAGATACGTTTATTTCATATGATAAAAAACATGAAATTTGACTAATTTTGCCAACTTTTTCCCAACTTCTCCCTGAACATCTGAAAAAAATATGTTGTTGGATCAAAATGAAAAAAAAATTTTTATACTATTATTTTGAACATTTTTGCCTTTTAAATTATAATTGCATTATTAGATACGTTTATTTTATATGATAAGAAACATGAAATTTGATTACGTTTGCCAAATTTTTTTCAACTTTGCTCTAAACATCTTACAAAACTATGATGATAAACCAAAAATGAATTAAAATAATTTTGGGTATTATCTCGTATTTTCCAAATTTCTGTCTTTGAAGTTAAAATAGCATGATTAGAAAAGTTCATTTTATACGATAAAAAACATAAAATTTAACTACATTTTCAACTTTTTTTTAACTTTGCTCTAAATATCTTTATAAAAAAAATGTCGTTGGACCAAAAGTAGATAAAAAAATGTTGGGTATTATCTCGTATTTAAAAAAAAATTCCATTTCAGTTTCTAACAGCATTATTAGATACGTTCATTTTATATGATAAGAAACAGGAATTTTTACTAAGTTTGCCGACTTTTTTCAACTTTGCTCTAAACATCTTACAAAAATATGATGATAAACCAAAAATGAAGTAAAATAATTTTGGGTATTATCTCCTATTTTCAACATTTCTGTCTGTGAAGTTAAAATAGCATTATTAGACACCTTCATTTTATTTGATAAAAACATGAAATTTGACTAATTTTTAAAACAATCACGTTTTATAATATAACGAAATCAGGTTGTCGTCAAAATTATCCATGTTGACGGAAAATTATCTGCTACTTACTCTGTTCAAGAAATACTAATCGGTTGCCAATGGTTATTTTCTATTCTATGCTAGATATTGCAGCTATCAATGGTCACGTATCAATGGTCACAGAATGGAAGAGATTTCATTAAAACATTAACTTAGGAATTGACAAAGGAACATATTCAGAATAGAGGCTATGTTGGTATCTCAAAATATCGACGACGCCAGTACAGATTTGAACCAGTAATGACAATACTACCGTTCCTAAGAAAAGGCGTTACATATCTGAGAGAACAAAAAAAAATTGCTCGGAATGTGACAAAAACAAATACGCTTGGAACAGGCAATTTATAAATATCATAATTGTTTCTTCAAGGAATAATTTACTCACACTTACCATTTATAGTATAAATATGTCGCTTAATGTTGGTAAATATAAAAAATTATTAAAAACTAAAACAGTCTTTGTTTTTATCTTCTTTTTATAATTATTGATCAGTAAAATATAAATGCGTTTATTTGCGTTACCTAAGCGAAATTCAATAGCGTAGAGACCCCACGCGAGTATCCATCTTAAATGTTTCGCGCGCGTAACCAAGTCTTAACAACAAAAAAATTACAAAACTAAAAGCAATCGAAATGCACGGATAATTTATGAGATATGTATTGAACATGCAACATATTCATAATCTAGAAGACTAATTAGCTAGATGTCATGACAGTTTTGTAGATTTTATAAATTACCAAGGTAATGTAGGGTTTTCTTAGTTACTGGTTAATTGCCAAATGATCTCATTTAATTACACAAAATTGACGAAAGTTGATTAATTTGAATCTGTATATTTGTATATATAATTTGATTAGAAAGTCTTAATTGGAACAATTTTTCCGAATCAAATTATGATTTTTTTTTATGAAGCAATTAAATATTTTTAATTTATTCCTCTGTAAATATGATATAAATTAAAAGTATCATTAGTTTATATAAAAATTATATTCAATTAAATTTAGAATGAATTTTCTATCTTCAAAAATATCCTATACTATATAGAGCAGAATGAACCTCCGCAATAATTGGGGTTAACTATGAAATTTTATGATTTTGAATTTTTATTGTTCTTCGAATTTTCGCTCATCCCGTAACAGATATAAGAAATTTTATCAAAGTAATTACTTACGCCTAGAAAATTTAAATAAACTGTCGTATATTTATAAATATGCAAACTTAAAATTTTTGTTCTTATTCTTTGAGTGTTCAGTTCAGTTTATTAAGTTGTTTTATGCGGGTTCCCAAATTTCTTTAAAATGATGTCATTAAGTGAAACTGTGAGCCAATGTGATAAAACCCAAATTGTTGGTGAGAATTATAAGTTTAGTTTTAATCGTATACTAATATCAGGTGCGAAACGCTGGAGATGCATCAGAAACACCTGTAATACCTTTATTCTAATTGTGAGCGAGGGAAACGGATGTGTGCTATCCTCTAGGAATTTTTCGCACAATCACGTAAAAATAAGTGATCAAATTCTTCAAACACAACATATTTCAACTGCTATGAAACGCAAAGCTACAGAAGAGCTTAATGATCGATCCTCTAAACGAAAATATGCATAAAAACATTCAAATAAGAGACATCAAGTGCATTAAAGAGAATATATATATAAGGTACCGCGTAAATTAATGCCACCATTTCCAAAAATAAAATGGTGGTAAAACAGGCGTTGTAAATACTGTGAAAAATAGGGGCGAAGAATTTTTATTTGAAAACGATGATGTAGTAATATTGTCACACCCCTGAAGGGAGGGGGGCAGGGGGAGGGGCTGAATCAGATGGTAGAGATGATAAATATATATAATATTTAAATTCAGAGGCATGGTACTTGGGAAATAAAATTAAACAAAGGTTTAGTTACTTTACAAAGATGGTTCTACTTAAATTAATTGAAAAGTAATAAATACTGATTTATTAGATTAACATGATAACCCTTCTAAGTTTAATAATTAGAAAATGAATTTAAAAGTGGTTACAAATAATTAGCATTATAACATATGATGTTTTTAAATTACTTAAATGGTTACAAGTTAAACATCTTATTAAATCAACCCTCTAGCACACTACTTCAATATGCTAATTAATAAAAAATATATCCTACATTCTGGTGTCAATACTTGATGACATGTTTATCAGGAGAGTGTAGCACGAAATGAATGTATTTAGTTTTACTTAAAAATTGTCTCAACTCTAGTGGAAACTATTTCTTATATATTCAAATCCCGCGCTACAGTTTCTTAACTATTTTCACTAGCAAACTAGCCTTTACATTGAAGTCTTCTAGACTCGAATGTTATTTACTTTCTCTCTGGACGACTCGTGCCAAAACTAGCATAATTTTTCTATGAAATTATATTTTATAAAGCGAGTTTACTTTTTCCGGTTTCCAACTATATTCAAATATTTTTTTTACAGTCTTATGATGACTATGGTTTCCAACTGTCTACTTATATTTAATTTATACTTTATATTTTACGTTACGTGACAATATTTACAACAAAAACCAAACCAGATATGTTATATCCCTTCAAAACTTTGTATATGCATGAAACCTTTGGGTATTGTATTCAATATTTTAGGCAACTCTTTACAATTCACTATTTTTATAATGCACATTATATTCCACTAGTATTTTGTTTACTAGATGATAAATGTGAACAAACAAGTTGCCTCTAAATACGGACAATAAATCTTGGATTTTTTAAAAACTATAATTATGCTATTAGATAGATATGGATAAAAACCAAACTATTGGGATGCAGATTCCATTTATTTCAAGCCTTCTGGCGTAAAATTCAACAACTTGTTTGACGGAATATAAAAATAAAATTTCAGAGGTCGGACAATGACTAGGATATTGTGTCGGTCAATTTTTTGTGGAAACCGAAAAAGTTAGCGACTCTTTTGTTTTCGAACTGTATTCCATACAACCCAACGATGGAAATATGATGTTCAATGCAACCCACACCTGAATAATTCCTTTAATAAATGGCATTCATCAATTTTCATATTCATTGATGTACTATTAAAAATTCAAATGGATGTGTATATTAAAATAACGTTTGAACCAACAGTTTATACTAAGCGTAACAAACGTGCATAATATAATAAAACGAAGCGTAATATACTAAAAGTGTAAAAAATGTGCGACTCGTAGCAACGTGGAAAAATTAGAGGGTCCTATTTTTGACCTTTTCAAGCAGATGGCACCTTGCCTGACGAGGTTAAAAATGTGCCGTTTGCGGAATTTGAAAGATGACAAAATTCTCTACAAGATTTATATCGACTATTTTTTCAATAAAACCATTTCCAAAAATGTTTAAAAAAAAAACCGAAAAAAAATTGTAATTAGGAAATTGTCAATTTTCTATAAATTCCAGACAAATGAGCTCTTTACCACAGGATTATTATTTACTTGAACACAAAAATGCTAAAATACTAAAAAAATTTGACAAATCTACATTTTCTGAAAAAAAAATTACAGCCTGGGAAACGTATGCCAAATTGGGGAGTAAATGATCTCCAAACTAAATTGAGCGAAGGCCTCAAGGTTGATATCAAATGAAAGATAAATAAATACACCAGTCGATAGGCATATTCAGATTTTGATAAATTGAAGAGAAGAAAGTGGGTCAAAATGGTTCCAAATTTTGACCAGCATAAAAAGTATGGTCCAAAAGTACCCACAGGAAAGCTTAATGGGATCGATATTGCCATCGCCTAACGAACAATCTTTTCGTTAGATTGTTCGTTAGGCATGTATATGTTGCAATGGGCGAAAATATGTTTACATGTTCACTAATAACTCTTAAAGTAAATGAAATCGCAAACTATACCTTTGGACCTTCGTTTAGAAATTGATAAGCACTATCTTTATGCGTTCATTTCAATTTTGGAAAATATCGTCATTTTAAGTTATTTGAAGAACCACCATACATATGTCCCAGAATAATGCTTAAAATCATTTAGTAATTAATTACATGGAAAGGTTACTATTTCACATCTAGGGTTAAAATAATAGAATTTTGATAAGTGTACCAAAATATAAAAACGCACAACAGAAAAAGAGACAATTGTATTAGGAGCGACATATCTCTAATTATAGAGAGGACAATATTACAATTTTAAATTTTTTTAAATTCGTTAGTCATTATTATATATAACTGTTATATATAACTAGTTAGATTAACAATAATAATTTTTATTGTTAATATGTAAATAAATTTAGCCAGTAAAATCTTTTGTATTATTATTTTTCTTCAAATAATATTTAATGTGTTTTCATATTTTTTATTATATTTCAGATATCATTATTTCAGATTTCATAATCCTAAATACTGTAATAATATGAATAAATAATTTATAAATATTATTTCTTCAAAATTTTGAAAAATATAATTCAAAAGTAGAGTGCGGAGATTCATGTTACTTTTTCTCATAAAATTTTACGATGTGCGGAGTTCCGTGGTCCCCTGTAGCCTATTTACCTGAACCCTAGCGGAGATTCAAGTCGCCCACTACAGAGCATGAGTGTTCAATAGGAAAATCGTGTGGAATATAAAGCAATAATTATCTACTTGAATAAAAATATAATTTAAGAGTATGAAAAATAAATGTTAAAACAACAATATATCTATTTAAATATATTCAAATTATATAAGTTAATTATACATATATTAGTCTGCAATTCGATTCAAGAACTTATTTTTTGTACAACTAAAATAAAATATATTTTAATTGTCCATCAGTTGATCTTAAAACAGCCAACATATTCGCTGAAATCATGTTCTTATTTTATTTATTTTTAGTTATGTGTTGGTAATAAAATTAACCTTGATCGGTTACTAGTGATCAGAACGATCTGTTTCGTATGATCAATCTCGATCTCACCGATGGATGATGATGATGATTCGATCGTTGGTTGATATGTCTGTCTTATACGGCTAGACTTTGTTTGGAATATTCATTATTTGTTACGTTGTTGTTCACTAGTTTGGTTCTACGCGTGAACGGAGATTGTTTGTCTAGCCATGCATTGAATCTTGGCTTCCACACATTTCGAAATTGTAATGTATCTATTAAAATAAACGTCTATTTCTTCTTGAAATATCAAAATAATAAACCGAAAAAACCTAATAAACCAAACGAAGTTTGTAGTAAATAATGAGCATGGAGATCTATTTAAAGAAGAATTAATATTTCTTGGAACTAAAGTCAACATATTTATTCCCAGACTACAATGCAGTATAGCGGAGTGGATGAGTAGCAAAGGTCTAGTTTTGTCGTCGCACAAAACAAAAGCAGCCTGGATGTCAACGGCGAGAAAGGAGCGAATGGGAAAGGTAGGACTTACTCTAAATATTCAGGATACGACCTGCATAGTAGGTAACACCATAAGATACCTCGG
>WYDF02013180.1:0-13541 GCA_009867245.2 Adranes taylori
AGAGAGTACAGGTGGGATGTGTGAAAAGGATGTTGGGACTAAGTGTTGGCTAAGTGGGGTGAAAAGAATGGTGAAATTCGGGGAAAAGGTATGAAATGACAAGGCGGAATGACAAATGAATGACAAGGTTGACCAAAGAGGTGTATATAGAGGGGATGATTAAAGAGGGGGGAGGTACGCCTGTGAATGAATTGATAGATCGGAGAAAGAAGCTGAATATGAGGATTGGATGGTCTTCAGAAAGGTGGTGTGAAAAAAGTGTAACGGGGATAATGTGGTGGGGGACATAATGGAGAAGATGAGAGATGTAGAAAGGCAGAAGAGATACAAGAGCATTAAAGAAAGTGGTTATAATGGTGGGTATGTAAAAATTATGGAAGGGGAGGGTTTGAGAGGATATTTGGAGGCTGGTTTAAGTATGAGTGAGAAGAGAATGATTGCGAGGTTTAGATGTGGTAGTGAGGAGAGGGGGAACAAGTTGAAGGAAGAAGAAAGAATGAAGGAGGAAAAATGGAATCACTGGGTGAAGGAGTGCGTGGGAATGGATTTGAGTGACAAAGAGAGGGAGATGGGTGCAAATAGAAGGGTGTGTTTGGGAAAAGAGGGGAGATGTTTAAATGTAATGTAGAGAATTATTGAGGAAGGGAGGAAAAGAAGGTATGCGGTAAATGGAATAATTTAGAGGGGAAGTACATGAGGAAATAAGGGGACAGATGCAAAAAAAATGGACTTACCTGCTCTCTGGACTTCTGGAATACGGGAATTCATATTATTATTATTATTGAAGCTGCCTTTCGCAAAACTGCAATTTATCCATATAATCGGGATTTATTTACTGAGCTCGATTTTGCTCTTGCATTTGTGACGGATAGACCAAACCTCGACCAAACCAAATTCAATAAGGGCAGAGATTGTTCTTATTCGAAATTTAGCACACCCGACAATGAAGCGACATCACTACCGCTTTCTATAATTAACAAACCATTAGTAGAGTCGGTGGGGCTAATGTACATGCAGCTCTTGTTACTCAACAACAGGCTATGAATATTCGACAGCGTTCACTAGTCCCAGGAACTGAACAAGAAAATATTATTATAGGTACGAAAACTTTGACCACACCACCCAGACGTGACAGTAGTGTTAATATTCAGCAAATTTCGCCCAAACCCTCTACAAGCGCTCAACCTATTCTTCCGTTGACACATCGATCTGAAAATGTAGCGTATCCTAGTGCTCCATTTGTATTTACGGTGGAACAAGTACGAGCATTACCGAAAGCTTTTCCGTGGAAAACAAACAAAGGGCGGAAAACCAGGAAGTCTACAATTTACACTGATACATCTGAGAAAGAAGAGGTAAGAAGGAGCATGAAAACAGATTGAAACGGACCAAAGCTAAGCAAGTTAAGAAAAGATTGGATGGGGGTGAGACTAAAAGAAATACCTACCACTAAAAGGAAGAAGACTAATGCACAACAGAAATCATAATCAGAAGAGGAGCAATGCTTTTGCCTTGTTTGTATGTCACAATATTCAGAGAGCAGATCTGGTGAAAGTTGGATACAATGCACAAATTGTAAACTATGGACTCATGAAGAGTGCATAGAATGTGGTTTTAGCTATGTTTGTCACAATTGTGACTGATTATTCTTAATATTATTTCGTATGTTTTGCATGTGTTTCAACTGACCTCAAACACTGTTTCAACCGCCCATGGGATGGGGACGGTTGAAACAAATCAGATTTTTTTAATTGATCTTACACTAAAAATAAAACACCGGGTACTCAGGTGATACTGCCCATTAGTAGATAGAAGCACGTATTTAACATATCTCCATCATCGCTTGGTTTATTATTGGCAATGCTAACTAAATTGTTTCAACCGTACCCAGGAAGTGTATACAAATCCGATTGCTATATCGGCTGAGAAAAAAAAAAGAGATATAATTTCCTTATTCCCATATTTTGCCCCCGTATATCATCAATTTTATATGGATCTTCCCCACAAAATAACGTACAAGATCCTATTTTTGTTAATTATTATGTTAAAAATAAATTTAATTAAAATGAAATCATTTTTTCTGTATTTTTACTCTTTGGCTTTTTCCTATATATTCCGAGTTGGTTTTCAGATGAGAAGAAGACTAACACAGGCAGTCTAATACAGAAAAACAAATTATTGGTTTTGTTACAATAAAATTAAGTATAAAAAACTCTGCACTTTATTTTAATATTAAATCTTTTCTTCAAACACTAAATGGTTGGGTTAGTCTTATTATATGAGAACCGACTGTGATAATATTTTATTAGCACATCAACAGAGAACATCAATTCTTGTATCATTCAGTTCTTTGGGACAATTAAATTGCCTGAATTGAAACCAAAAACAGTTTTTATTCACCATGTAAAATTGGTAATTTTGACTTATATCCTTTTATCCTGAAGCCGTCCAATTATTACTATTCCTCTATAGTAGGGTGACCATAATTATGGAATTTTGCTGGACTGTCCGGAATTTAAATGATTCGTCTAACTGCAAAGTATGTCCAGCAAAAAGTACAACATTTTACGTCTATTGATAGTAATATATTATTTTGTCTAAAGTTTATTGAGATTTGCGATGTTTATGACAATTTGTTCTTGGTAATAAATAATATAATTCAAATAACGTTTTTTTTTTGTTTAATAAGAAAGTAATGTGGTGAAACATCATTTTTCTTTTGCGGATAACGTCCAGCATTCAACTTGAATGGCTCAGCGTCCAGCATTCAACTTGAATGAATCTGGTCACCCTAATCTATAGAAAGCATAAAGTATTGATACGAAGGTGTAGTAACCAGGACAGCTACTTGTTTCAAATACTAAAAATAAACTTACCAGTGTTGGAGATTAAAGTTTGAGTCGCCACATTCAAAAATTATTTAGCTCTTGAACAATACATTGCACGTACTTAATGCGAGTTTAAAAATATAAACACAAAAACACGAAATTACTAGTTTCACATCAAATTCGTAAATTTACATTTCTCTTCTTCTTCTTCTTCTTCTTCTCATCTACACAAGCTATTATCAGAAGTTGTCAGACAATCATAATTACAACATTGTCTTGTTGGAGTTCGTCCGTAATCATCATCCATGATGGTTCACGATATGGCGGACTCCATGAAGAATTAATACTTTTATAATTATAACACCGGATAATAATGGCAATGCCAAATATAGTGTAATTTATGTTATGTAATAGTGATATGAAGCATATGTGTGTTAATTTTCGTAAACTCAGAATATGCGAAAACGTGTTTCGTCAAATATATTTGTTTTTATATAATGTTTTTACATCCGGAATGGGCTTGCAGTTAACGGTTGCGCAGGCGTCGGATAATAATGGTTAAAAGGCCTAGTGTCAATACCAAAATAAATTTTGAAGAAGAAGAACATTGTCTTATTTATTTTTATTTAAATTTATTAAAATAGGCCGACGTTATAAATAAGAAAGAAATTTATTAAAACACTAAAAATTCTAACACTAAAAATTTATAATATTACGAAATTAATATATCCTTTTCAGTCGCAACGTACACATTTGTGTACAAATTTTATTTATTTTGTTTTTTCCCCCCACCCCTGCTTATTGATTGTTTTATATTGTTATTAAGTCGAATGCTGCTTTTTTCTAATTTACAATGTTTCAAAAACGTTTGTACAAACATATGGACATTGTACCTCAGAACCAAATATGATTTTAAATTGTTTGTACAGGGATGTGTACATAGGGTTCCATCAAGTAATTTACCTAAGCACTTTATGTGTATCTTAAAGTTGATTTAAATGGACATTTGCATACTTTAGTAAACTTTGAACTTTTTTTGCAGACAATGCATCCCAAAAAAATTTGACTTGATGGACGTCTCATTACTAATGAGGAATTACTGGGTTACCTCGATAATAGTAATGTTGAGTTTGAGGGATTTGAAGATGTTGGAAGCCCAATTCCACTATCCAGCGACAACGAACGTATAGAATACCTTCTCCCGGATGAAAATAAAGAGTATTCCCAATAGCTCGATGTTTCTTTGGCTGTTTCCTAAAATGAAGATCATCTCCAATGGGATATTATTCAAAATGAAGCAGATCCCCATAGTTTTGTTCTTCAAAGTGAAAATAATGTTGGTTCCGAAAATGACCACAATAATGATAGTATGGAAGATAACAACCAAGGTAGGTCTACACAGACGATCGGAGGACGACACAGGGTTCGATCACGAGGTCTTGGATGAGGAAGAGGAAATGGTCGTTCTCATGGAAATGGGATTCGAAAGCAAAGGACATCAGTTACGTGGAATGGAGTGGGTTTGAAAAAGGGGTTACTTGAATTTGTTTCACAAAATGACACACAGCTGTAGACAAGGATGGAATCTAATACAGTACTTCAGGGAATATTTTGATGATGACTTTTTTAAGATCATGGTCAAACAAACGAATAACTACTATCACATGTCTAAGGGCAAAGCTCTAAAGGTAACCTTGCCAGAAATTAAATCGTTTATTGATATCTTTATGCTAATGAGTACCCTTGGCTATACCAGAATTCGTCTCTATTGGGATACTTATTTTCAGATTGAACTAATTCTAAAAGCTATGCCTAGAGATAGGTATTTCTTATTCGTTCAGTAGTTCATGTCGTGAACAATAATAAAATCAGCCAAGAAGCAAAAGAGTTGGATATACTTTGGAAAGTGAGATTGATAGGTTTCATTCAGCTGTTATCAAAATCCCTAGACAATCTGATGTAAGATCGATGAACAAATGATCCCAATTCACGGCTCATGTTGGTTTTCTGCAATTCATGCCTCGGAAGCTAAATCCCACTAGTTTGAAAAACTCTGTCTTATCTACAAGATATGGATTAATCCTTGATTTCGAAATCTACCAAGGTCTAGCCACAACCCGTCTTCCACCGGAAGAAAATGGTGCTTTAAAGCTGGGGACTGGTGGTCGTGCAGTACTACGGCTAAGCAAAAGTTGCCCACCAGGGACTAATATTTATTTCGATCGATATTTTACTAGTATGGCTTTATTAGATGCCTTGAGGGCAAAATGCATTTCTGGAACCGGCACTTCATGAAGATGAGGCTTCCAAACATCAACTTAAAATCTGACAATGAGCTAAATAATAAAGGAAGAGGAGCTTTTAATGAGAAAGGACGAAATGGTGGGAACGTTTATACTCTGAAATGGGTGGACAATAAAATTATTACCAGGACCTCAACAGCCCATGGTGGTGAACCATTCTCCATAGCCAGTCGGTACTCTAAAGCCCAAAAAACATATCTAGACGTTCAAATGCCAAACGTAGTTAAGCAGTACAACATAAACATGGGAGGAGTCGATCTTCATAATCGATTAAAAGCACCTTACAGATCCTATTCCAAGACGCTCAAGGGGCCCGTAAGATTTTTAGAGCATTTTATTGATATGGCTTGTGTCAACAGTTGATTGACCTACAAGGAAGACTGAAAAAGCAAGAGTTAAAAAGCAGGACATGGTGGGTTTGCATTATTTTAAGGTACGTATTGTCATCTTAAAATAATGCAAATTGCTCAACTCCACATTATAGGCCAGCACACACCCATTGAATCTGACACAGACTAAGATGAGGTTAATGAACAACCCCCGAAAAGGCAGGCTGGAATACCTGGGAGGGTATCTATTCCTCTTTCTTCAGCTAGAGTTAAACAGCTTTACACCTACCTGAAACAAAACATGAAGAAACGGTCCAAAGATGCTGCAATCCTGGATGCTCGGGGAGACAAGAGTGCTTTGTGTAAGCTGTGGTGTCTATCTATGCGTCTTAATAAATCGAAATTGTTTCTTACAATTTCATTGACAATAAATCAAATGAATAGTCGAACAGTCTTTTTAACATACTAATTTGCTCCATTTTTTAGCTCACTTTAATTAAAAGCCAAGTTTTAATTGTTAGATTTTCTTAAAATTTCTATAAGTAGTCAGTCATACTTATAGAGACTCAATGTACACATAAGTGGACAAATTATAGTTAATTAATTAGAATAATTAAATAATTAAAGTCACCACAATTAGTCTTAAACAAGAACCTCCAACATAGTACATCCAAAAGACGGTTTTATTAAATTTTTTTAGAAAATCGACTCTCTGGACTGAAGACGATATAAGGGAGAAAGGTAACAAGTCATATTGCAGATGACTTCTAATGGCGTCACAATTCCAACTCAAGACTAAAGGAAACAAATCAACTTACTACTTTTTGCACACATTGGTTTTACATCTTTTGACTTGTAACATTTGTTACAATGCGTTTATTCACTTTTTACACACTGAATTTAGTTTTACCCTTTTGCCCAGTTAAAGGGTACACCATATAATGGACTTGGTTCCATTAAAAACAGACAATATCGAAAAAACAACCCTTTTGTCCTGAAGCTGTTCAAATATTTTCAACAATTTAAATCAACATAAAAGTTTCAGATTGACGTTCCGGAAAATATCAGACAAAATATACATTGCATTATTAATTATTTAATTTCATTAAATATCGTAATAAGTTATAATGTATGTTGAGAATAAAATATATGAATTAATAATAAAGTAATTATTCAATTTATATTATCTGAATATTAAAACTAAACGGACAATGCGCGCATATTGTACTCGTACGATGCGACTACACCCGCAACAAAGCATCAATACGTTACTTCTCGAAAGCATTTTGGCTGAAGAGAAATGTGCTACAACAAATATTAGTATTTTTATGACATTGTATACATGTCTGTACAATACATTTTAGAGGGTCTAAAATGCTAGGGTATAACCAGATGATTTTCTGATTGGTTCCATCTAAAAGATCCATGCAGTGACCATATTTTGTAGAACTTGTCGCTCAATTCAATTTTACTAAAGCGTGTAAATTTTTAATAAAAGTCGATCATAATTTAAAGGATTCATAATTTAATAAAAGTCAGTACAATGAAACATATAATTTGTAATAAAACTCGAACTGAGAAAAATTAATTATCAAACAAAATAGTACTAACAGAAAGATATATTTTACACTGTTTTAGAACTTAAATGTAAAAAAACATATTTATATATAACATAGTACGTTCCTTATGTACGATCTAACATTATACAAAATAACTACTTCAAATGTACAACTAAATGATTAATATTAAATTTTCGTTTCTCAATGTTTCACTAATTTTATAGCAAATAAATGTTGGCGATATTGCTTGATACGTTTAATCTTATTCTTAAACATTTATACCTTACGTGTTTGCAAAAATGGCACATGTTCTATTCAGTTGATTATTCAATCAAAAATTTAATGAAATGAATTAATATTCAATATTCTAATAAAACAAATTAAAATTTTATTTCAACGCAATACTTTTCCTAGTAAATCAGTATTTAACCAGTTGAAAGTATTCAGGCAGTTAATAGAAAGCTATGGAAAGTAATTTGTCCTTCATTATGCTATTTCTTTTCTTCAAACGTCTCTCAAATGGTGTTTCTTATTTCACCTTCAATTTTTGAATTGTTTGAATTTGGTACAATATGCTACACTTCTCCAACAATGGATGCAAGTACCAGTTACCAATGTTTTCGATTTACCAATGTGTGGTGTTTCCATATTAACATAGTAACTAAGAATTGTTTGAAACAAGTCTGTTCTTTCCTTAGTTTATAATCGTGCTATAATTTTTTGGCCTCTTATCGAAAAATAACGAATTGTTGGTAAAATGTTATTAAGTAAACTTATTATTAAACTTATACAGACTATTAGTAAAGTTATATATAGATTTCATGTAATTATTAGAATGACGATGGAAAGAATCTATAAGAACGACACACAAAATTGTCGGAGCAAATGCAAGGTATGGAGACTTGGACCATCAAAATTCGGTCAAACGTATCATGGCGCTTCATGCACATTGACAGCAATGTACTCTGACATCTAGAAAATCTACCTCACTACTATCCTCTGTGTTACAATGTATTAAATAGAAATAATTATTAATGAACAGATGCTTGGTACAATACCATGTAGTACAAATTGTATTTAAGCGAGTGTTATAGAAGAGCACAGAAAACTGCAGAGAAAAAAATGTATGGTTCTCATTTAGCAAGTATGGTTGTCATTATCAACTATTGTCACGTAGTTGACGAAATATCTATGATTAAAAGGAAATTTAACAACTTGAAGCAAAAAAGGTACATAAAGATCTATTTAATCTGAAATTTTTATCCACGAGGCTACAGAAAATATAAGGAAAATCTATATCAACCCATCGTTCCCCGAAGCTGTTGAAGAAAGGTCGGGAGTATAATGTAGTAAAGTTCGCATTTATATAGTTGAATAAAATAATGGGATAAACTGTAAAATCTGATCTACATAGTCGGCAGTGTGTAAATGGATTCAGATATAATAATCTAATTTTGAAATAATGAATAAATAATAATTAAATAATGATTATTTATTCATCATTTCAATATTAGATTACAGAATATTATATCTAAATCCATTTACAGACTACCCATTATGTAGATCTGATTTTACATTTTCATTTTATAATTCTATTCATGCAAATATGTAAATTAATCAGAATTAGTTTTATTCCCTTATTTTATTCAACTATATAAATGCAAACTTCACTACATGGCGATCCTGACAGGATCTCCATGCAGTGAAGTTCGAAATTTTAGCCCATAACTAAAATTTCGTGCGGATTAAGGAAGGCTAATGTGGCTTAGAAAAACACATGTCAAGGGTAATACAAATTCAAAGCGATACAATCTTTCTGGTCATCACTAAATCGGAAAACTAAACTTGCTAAAGTGTTTCATCGAACTACACGGGTTTTAGATGTTACCGCAATGTAGCAATCTTCGGATAATATATTAACCTTTGAAGAAAAAATATCTATCGGATCGAATAAATTTTATAGTTGAATAATTTCATTGTATTTTAATTATTCACTTAATTCTTTCAAAAATGTACTTAACATTATTTTTTATATGTATAACTTCTAAGGTAGAGGTAGCAAGTTTAAAAGTCAAGTATTATTATTTATATTTTTATGTGAATTTGAACTGCATATTTTAGTATCAAAAAATATCGCTAGTGAATTGAAATTTAACAGCCTTTGAATTGGGAATTACTGCGATTCCTTAGAATTTCATCCATTTTCATCTGTTCTTGTTGAAGCTGCATTCTCATAAGCCCTAACTGCGATAAAATGTTATCTGTTTTCTGAGTGTTCGCTTTAGCAATCGAATTGTCTGTTTGTTCGCCTGAAGTATTCTATATTTTAATTAAAAGAAAATAAATAATAATAAATGAATAAAAAATAAACAATAAAAAAAGAAGAAATAATTATAATCGTCAAATCCACTTATATTTGTTTAGTATTTTTTTAGTACTTTCGGCTACACTGTAGTGTTTTCTTGAGCTACACATCAAGAAAATTTTTATCTACAAAAATGATATTAACAATTTAAATTTAAGTTATATGGAATTAATTGTATAAAAATAATATTCCATCAATAAATTAATGAACAATTTTCATTTAACAATTTTTAAAAACTAAGATTTTTTATAGTTGGAAAGATTGTATAACAATAAAAACTAACATATCACATAATATTCAGAGGAATGGAAAAAAGGGAAATTGTGCTACTATATAAGAGGCGTGATAGAATGGAAGTTGATAGTTATAGGGGAGTAACGATAATGGAGGGTTATATAGGCTGTATGCGAGAGTTTTGAATAGGAGATTGGAAGATGAAGTTCGGGATAAAGGAATTCTTATAATCTTATACACACAGCGGGTTCGTCAAAGCTAAAGGAACGGCAGACAATATTGTTACCCTGACTTACGTGAAAAATTTAAGAGTTATCGAAAATAATGAAGTATCTGTTATTTCTAGATATGAAAGCTGAATTCGATAAGATAGTGAGAGAGAAAGGAAATGGTAGGGATTTCTAGCGAAATCGTCAGAATGATAAAGAGAATGTATTTGGGGACGAAAGTAAGGGCTAGAATGATTGGGAAGGTATGGGACTGGTTTGAAACGCACAGAGGAGTAAGGAAAGAATGCCCATTAAGTGGTTGTCTGTTCAATATTTACTTATCGGATTTAGAGGAGGTACTGAGGATGGGACAAGCTGGTAGGATGAAGCTGGGAAGATTAAAGGTGTGGTCTCTTTCCTATGTCGATGATATTGTGTATATGGCGAGTACAAGGGAAGCGATGAATGAAATGATAGATAGGGTGAAGAGATATTTGAATAGAAGGGGATTGGAAATGAGTGTGGAGAAAACTAAAGTAATGGTGTGTATGTAGGTAGGGAGGGAATGTAGTGAATAGAATGGATAAATTTAGTAAGGGGGGGGGGATGGAAAGAGTGAATAAATATAAATATTTGGGTTTCACTTTGACTCAAAATGGGAATTGTAAGGAGCATATTAAACAGATAACGAAGAAGGCAAAAGGAGCTACAGAAAGAATGAGGTTGATATGGGAAAGAAGGTTTGGGGAATCAGTGAAAATGAGAATATGATAATGGAAGTGTGTGTGCATAGTATTATGATGTGTGGAGTATGGTATTATAATGTAAGAGAGAGATGATAGAGAGGGTGCAGGTTGGATATTTGAAGAGGATGTTCGGATTAGATAGGAATACGTCAAATGAGATAGTACTTCAGGAATTAGGAAAATATAAATGCTAGATAAACGGCGTGAAAAGGATGGTAAACTTTGAGAGGAAGGTATTGAACGGTGAAGGGAATAGGTTGGTTAAGGACGTATGTATTGAAAATGCAGGAAGGCATAAAAGTGTGAATGCATAGACTAAGTGTAGAATAAATGTGAATAAGAAGATAGGATGATCGACGGATAGATGGTTTGAGATGATGGGACGAAGCAATGAATGAAGTCATAGAAAGGATGAGGGATGCGGAAAGACAAGAGACGGATGGAAGAATAAGTGAAAGCAGGTATAATAGTAAGTATATGTGTATTAGAGAAGAGGTGGGAATGTATTTAGTATTGGGAGTGAGCATGGGGGAAAAAGGATGATTTCAAGGTTCAAATGTGGGAATGGAGTATTGGATGGTAGTAATAAGTATTGGTTGGAAACAAAAAAGAAAAATGGAGTTGCTGGATAAAACAATGTGAAGAGATTGAGTGGAGTGATAGTGAAAAGGAGTAGGGGGAAAACTGGAGGGTTAGTTTGAGAAATAAAGGCAAAGGACCAGATTTAATGAAAAGAATAAAGACAAATCAGTAAAAGAATGTATGAGGAAATGAAGTAGAGGGAAGAAGAAGATGATTGAGGATTGTTGGGAAGAGGGAGATATAGAGTATGGATAGATTGTAAGGGAGATGGATGTAGGAAGTGAAGAGTGCATGGGGATATGAAGAGAAAGAAGATAGGATGCAAGAGGGTGGTAAAGTCTTCTCTTCTCCATTGCGGGAGGAATTAAATTGGGTAAAAATTGCTTTTTTTCTTATTTGTTATTTATTTTAATAAGGGTTTATCAATAAAGCTTTATTTATTAAATATATTATTAAATATCTGTGTTTGACATTATGTTATGATATTATGTCCTATAATATATTATGTTTACAAGTATGTTGTGTTTAATAAATGATTTTGATATCAATAACATTTTTGCCACCTATATAGTTGATTTATAAAAATTGAATGAATTATTAAGATATTACAGCCTATATAACCTATCCCTTATCGTTACTCCCCTATAACTATAAACTTCCATTCTACTACCCCTCTTATATACTGGCACAATTTCCCTTTTTTCCATTCCTCTGGCACTCTCCTCTGAATATTATGTTAGTTTGACTATAAAATTCTTTCCACTATAATCTTATCACTATAAAATTTTTTATTTTTTAAAAATTTGATAAATTTGAAAATTGTTCATTAATTTATTGAAATAATATTATTTTTATACAATTAATTCCATATAACTTAAATTTAGATTGTTAATATCATTTTTGTAGATAAAAAACTTGTTCTTATGAAGATTACAGAGTAGTCGATAGTACTAAAAAAAATACTAAACAAATATAATCTGATTTTTGTTGGCAATATGGATGATTTCCATCGACGTGAGCAGTCTCGTTTATAGTCAAAATGTAAAACACTCAATAGCTTGGCCATATACACACACACACACACATTTCATCCTTAGAGTATTCGTGTCGCGTTTGAAACAGCTGAGTGATCATTAGCTGACCATGCACACACGTTCTGTCCTACGAGTAATCGTGGCGAGCCAGAACGTCACCAAAGCGCGCACGGAAGAATTGCGCGTGATTAAAAAATGTGCTATCAGGTGTTTTTGTCATTGTCCCAGTTGGGTACACAGTGTGCCCAACATATAAACTTCGATTTATGCAATTCCATGTTGTTATGGTTTGTCCTTTACTACCAGGTTGGGAAGTACTATCTGTATTCCTCTGAGTTGCATCTAATGACACAGATCGAGACCCAACCTCCGGCAAAGGGTCATAGAGCCAAGCAGGTAGACCTTTGGCTATGTCTGGAAAAGGTAAAGGTTGCATAGTTTTGATTTCTTTAGAAAATCTAGCTAGGGTTGGTCTATACCCGTTAAGATGATTTACCACAGCCGCGTTAAGGCGATTTACCACATGTTTGAGCGGCGTGACTAAGTGTCAAAGGAAAAGTTGTATATGGTGAATAGGCAAAAAGTGTCATTTGCCTTGACATGTAGCACGGAGCGTTGCAAGAAAGATTGTTACAAATTTCTTCCTAAGCTTTCACGCCGCAGTCATATGATTATGAACGCAAAAGCTGGCCATACACACACGTTCTATTCTTCGAGTATTCGTGGCGAGTTTGAAAACAACTGACTAATCATTTGCGGTAGTGATCATATGGCCGCGTCGTGAAAGCGTAAGAAGGAATTTGTTACAGTCTTTCTTGCACTTTTTGCTTATACATCACATACAACATCTCCTTTAACAGCTAGTCTCCCCGCTCAAACATGCGATGAATTGTCTGACACATTTTTTCTAACCATGTGCAATTCTTCCCTGCGCCCTTTCGTGACTCACCAAGATGTAACAAAGCATGCTACTTAAAAGATAAAATCATCTATCAAATTACGTAATCCTTCATAAATAAAAGTTATTTAATCCGTATCTGATATAGTCAAACGCGTTCTCCGCTGCTGCTAGAAATTGAGCGAACGCATTTTTCTGCTGAGTGTCGCACAGCAATCACTGATGTGTGTGAACGTGTTATCCAGCGTATGTACGTATGAATGTAGGGAAATTAAATTGAACATCTATGTAACTGCATTAGCGTGTTGTGTACACGCATCGCACGGAATGCATGGTACAGAGCTGAAATGCCCACTTGTATCGACCGCTGTTGGTTGATCTGTTGCACACACAGTGTACACCACCGTGAGGTTGTGCGTAAACTGTTGTTGCTACACTGAAATAAGGGGAGACC
>WYDF02013191.1:0-13540 GCA_009867245.2 Adranes taylori
AGTAACGCATAAATTCATTATTAGCTAAATAAACATTACTATTAAAAATTCCCGAAACAGGTCGATTTTTTATTTTAGTTTACTGTTTTTAAAAATAATAATCTAATTTCACCAGTTTTGTTTTAATGGGGCACACCATTTTTTTCAATTTCCGGATTTCGCTTGCTGAGCTGAATACAAAAATGTACCATACGTTTCAAATTGTTAGAGGGTGGGCAAAAATATAAAATAAACTGAATAAATGAAGAATTAACGTAATAAATAAATTTAGTTGAATGACTTAGTTATGCAATTACTACCAAAAACAACCAAAAGACAATTTACAATAAATGTTTAAATTGTACTCCATTGACCAATGAACAATGACTTCACCGGGCAATACATTCGTCTCTAACATTTTCTAGCATAACGGGTGTTATGTTCTGTATTTTCTGCCTGATTCGGTCCTTTTGCTGTCGGATATTTTCAGGTTTGGTAGTATAGACTTTAGATTTTAAATAACCCGATAAAAAGAAGTTTAATGGGCTCAGATCAGGTGATCTAGCGGGTTATTCCACTTGTCCTCTTCTTCCTAACCACCAAAATGTTGGAGACGAATGTATTGCCCGGTTAAGTCTTTGTTTATTGGTCAATGGAGAAGAATTTGAACATTTATTCTAAATTTTCTGTTGGTTGTTTTTGATAGTGTATCACACTCATTGCATAACATCATTCAATTAAATATTTTTAGTTCGCTAATTTTTTATTTATTTTGTATTTTTGCCCAGCCTGTAACAATTTGAAGCAACGTATCTTACATTTTTGTATCAGCTCAGCTAGCGAAATCCGGAAATTAAAAAACAATGGCGTGCTTCATTAAAAAAACTGATGATGACGTCATCACACGAAGGAACTACATCCTGTATATTAGAATATTATTTTAAAAAACAGTACATTAAAATAAAAAATCTACGAGTTACAGGAATTTTTAATAGTAATGTTTATTTAGCTAATAATTAATTTATGCGTTACTTTATGGACGCAATGTATATATATATATATATATATATATACTGTGGGCAAAATTAATTTGGAACACAGTTTACCTTATTGTAATTTTTTGTTTCTCAGCCGATGTCAATTAAATTTGAACACAGTGTAAACTCGTCAACTCTTGAACGGCTGCTGTCATTACTTACAACGAGGCCAGTATAGGGCCAGAACTAGGTTTATTTTATAGTACAACGCCATTTCTATCGTTGCAATAATAAGTGGCTTTGATTAGAAAACATATTGCGAGTTCAATCTGAGCATTAAACATCGGAACACCAAATAACAATAAAATAATAAAACAATAATCCGTTTTTTTTTTATTTTTGTTAGAAGGCTGCATAACGCAATTTAAGCTGCAGGGCGTCATATTGCCAATAAATTTTAATCAGCCATGTGACACCTTGTCAATGTCATGTTTTTGAAAGGTTAGTGAAATTGATAAATCTCAATTTTAAAACATGGGGTTGTCAAATGCAGATAAAATTTTGATAAAAGCTCTACGCGAAAAAAATTATGATTCTAGAAAATAGTTAAAATATTCCCGAATCATGATTTGCGCAGTAGTACAGTAAGCTAATTTTTGAAACATTTAAACCTAACGAATGGCTCTTTAGCGAGGAAGCCTGGACGAGGAAGAAAGAGGATAGGAAGGAGTCAAGCCAATATCGAACAAGTAGGACAAATTTTCCAAAACGCTTAGCCTGGAGCTGCATTAAGTTCAAGAAAAATTAATAAAATAACGGGAATAAAACGCGTTTCGGTAAGGAATATTATTAGAAAAGACCTTAACTTACGGCCCTTTAAAAACTATATTGTCAAAAACATACGCTTGATGTCAAAAATAAAAGGTTTGAAAGATGGCAAATATTACTGACGAGATTTCGTACAAGAGAACAAATAAGAAAAATACGGTTTTCGGACGAAAAAATATTTTCTTTGCATTAGCCAAAGAATTTACTAAATAATCGCATATACTCCGATGTCTGAAAAAAACCACAAATTCCTCTTGCATCCTTACTTGTGCCAAGGCCACAATTTGCCGATTCTGTTATGGCTTCGATAGGGATTTCAATGCTCGGAAAAACTAACATTATTTTTGTGAATTCAGGAGTAAAACTAATTGCAGATGTTTACCAAACGGATATTTTAGCAATGATGCTTCCCGAAATGGTGAGAATTTCGGACGATTACACGTTCCAACAAGACGGTGCTCCATCACATACCTCTAGAACGATCATTCGATACCATAAAGAGAATTACCCAGATTTTATTGAACTATTTCGGACGATTACACGTTCCAACAAGACGGTGCTCCATCACATACCTCTAGAACGATCATTCGATACCATAAAGAGAATTACCCAGATTTTATTGAACTAAGTTGCTGGCCGCCCAACAGCCCGGATTTAAATACAGTTGATAACATGACTTGGAACCGCTTAGAAGCCATGATTCATGAAGATGTTATTATTCAAAATACTGAAGAATTAAAACAAAGAATTTTATACTGCTGTGAACAGTTTTCTCAGGCGGTTGTAAACAACGCCATAGGTCAGTGGCGGCGAAAGCTACAAGCCGTTGTCAACAGTGAAGGTGGCAATATTTACAATGAGTTTTTATAAGATAACTTTATTTATATTAGTAACTAATACTTACAGAGAATGACAAATATTTTAAAATGTTACACTTTTTATTGTTTTATATTATTAAATTAAGTTTATTATTATAATATAAATTTATCAATTTCACTAACCTTTCAAAAATATGACATTAACAAGGTATTGCACGGCTAACGTGATTAAAATTTATTGGCAATATGACGCTCTGCAGTTTAAATTGCGTTATGTAGCCTTCTACCAAAAATTTAAAAACGGCTTATTTTTTTATTATTTCATTGTTATTTGGTGTTCCGATGTTTAATGGTCAGGTTGAACTCACAAAATATTTTCTAATCTAAGCCACTTATTATGCCAACGACAGAAATGGCAATGTGTTATAAAATAACCCCTAGATCCGGCCCTGTACTGTTGTAACTCCTTGTAACTAATGACAGCACCCGCTCGAGAATTGACTAGTCTACAGTCTGTCCAAATTTAATTGACATCGGTTGAAAAACAAAAATTACGATAAGGTAAATTGTGTTCCAACTTAATTTTGCCCACAATATATACATAAATGTGACAGCAAAATTCCGTTTGAAAATATTAATTTAAAATGTTTCAATTTATATCTAAAAATAAAAAAAAAACGTAACTATAAACACACCAATGAATTTTCTATTAAAATGTTTCTGTAACTTATATTTCTATATTAAGTTTGTGTTTTTTTGTAGATCTATAATCTAATAAAGGTTTTTCTATTCTATTCTTATATTCTAATAATTTATTGTTGGGAATACTGTCTGAGTTTTTGTATAAAACTATTTGTTATCAATAAGTTTGTTTTTAAATTAAAAATAATATTTTGTATTGTTAAAATATTTTTTTTTTCTATTTTACAATAAAATGTAGACATCATTAATAAATATTGTTTATATTATCATTTCCAAATGTTCATTATTGATTTTAATATTCAACTCATTTACAAATTTATTAAAGTTTGCAATTAATAACATAGACTGAGCCTTACAAGTTAGTTTAATTGATCATATAACTACTAACGACAATTAAGTGACCGCAAAATTTCTAAATGGTGCTAAGCTTATGGCATGGCAATCGCTAAGTTTCATAAATGGAGACTAAAAATTATTTTAATATTTTGAAATCCCCGCCAGTGTTTAGAATCAACACAGTCAATATTTTTAGTAAACAATCTTATTATTAGTGTCTTTTCGTGAATGTAATAAACATTTACCTGATGAAATAAAGAAACCCGGTGATAAAATTACAACAAAAATAAGGACGGAAATAACACCATTTTCTTAATTATTTCGAAAGCTGCATATTGATGTATAGGAACTTCAAACTGACTGAAGAAAGACCAGGTAAGGGTAGATGCATTTCTGCCAGTGGTGGCAAGGCTTCTTCAGTACCTTCTGCTTTCACATAGTAGCATTGCATTAGCTTACAGATACTAACGCTTAATTAAGTGACACAACCTGGATTAGTAAATCAATTTGAATATTGTCTTATTTGACTTTTCATACGTAAACTTGTACGCCTAGGTTATTACATAAGATCTTGAAATTAAATTCATTTTAAGAACGAACCAATGGTGAGATATTCTGATTAAGGTGCTTACTCACCCAACCAATTATTCATATTTTAAACAGGGATTTAGACAATTAAAGTATAAAATAAAATAAAAAATAAATAAACTATAATAAAATAAAATAATTTTATTACTAGTATGGTACCGAGAAGTACATCAGTTCGTCCAATATAATAAGTATATCTACGTTCCAGGTTGGAAGTAAATGTAATAGGTGTGCATAAATATAAAATATGTGTTAAAATATAATGTAATATTAAACATGTATGAGTAAAAATATGCATGACATTGACATTATAAGTGATTTCATGCTGATTTAGATCATTTATAATATGATATGAGTCTATGGGTATTAAAATTAAAATAACAATAAAAACACTCTGTACATTACTTGGCAAATAAGTGATTGATAAAAACAAGAAGTTATAGACGGCTGCTGTTAAAATTTTGGGATAGAAGAAGACAAAAACATCTACAAATAAAATAATACTTTATTGCTTTTCAAAATGGTTCCCTTCACACTGTATACATTTTTTCATGCGAATAAACTAATCATCAAAGCATTTATCCACTCAGAAGTTGGTACACTTGAAATTTCATTTTGAAAAGCTTACTGCATCTTCTGGAGATCAAAATCGTTTGCCACGTAGTCGATTTTTTATTTTTGGGAAAGTAAAGAAGTCGCTACAACTTAAATCAGGACTATATGGAGAATGAGACAACAATTCTACCTTTTGACTGCTCAAATAGTTTACTGTTTGATGTGCAGTATGGGAACTGGCATTGTCATTGTACAGAATGATGCATCGCGTCCTATTTGTTTTTCGCAATGCAGTGATAACTTGTGGTAAACAAATAGATCTATACCATTCTACATTAACAGTTCTACGATCTTCAAGTGGATTAGTAGCGACATTATTTTTAATTTTGAAAATAAGGGACGACAGTGATCTCGGCAACCAGAAAAACATATTCTTCTCAATATTCGTAACATAAAAATTCTGGCGTTTGTGTCTGGCGACATTCTGTAGAACTGGAGACCACTTAGCATGCGACTTTGAGCAAAAGCATAGTAAAATGTGAGTAATGTTTTGACACTAAGTAAGTCATGAATTTGCAAAATTGCAAAAGCAGTACTTAATAATTTCCTACAAATAGGATTAATATGGCACTGCCAATTTAGGGTTTCATTTAATGTAACTCCTAGAAACTTCTTCGACTCACATCTCACTATTCTTCCGCCATCAGTCCTAACAAGTGGACTATGAGCTGACAGTGTTCCATCGACTGAATAAGGCATGATTTTCTCTTATTTAGTTTTAGGCCATTACTAATAGAATATCACTGAAGTGTATTAACAGCGGAGTTGGCTACTTGGGTTACTTGAGTGAATATCCGATCCCGAAACTACCATAGAGGTGTCATCGGCATAATTACTCAAGTGTACTGCTTTGTACTCTTCTATTTTTTTAACCTTTGCCTGCATGTCGTTAAAGTATATTAAGAAGAGGAGAGGGGCGAGTTTGAATCCCTGAGGTGTCCCTCTTTCAATATTTCTATTCTATATTTCTATATTTCTATAGAAAATTTCTGACCTGAATTTGTTGTTAATTAAGTATCCATTTTGGTGCATAATTTCTACCAACTGACTACGACCCTCCAAAAACGATTTAATTAATTTAAGACACTCTACCATATGCCTCTAATTTGTCACATAATTTGTTTATATTCATATGCTTCTAATTTGTCACTTAATTTGTTTATATCTATGGTGTCAAACATACTGGAATAGTCAACATAGATCCCAAAACCTGGTTGCTTTCATCTAGTTCATCAAGAATGACTTTTAATGTCTCATAGGTGGATCGGTCTTTCAGAAAACCATGTTGAATGATGAAAACACCACTAAAGTAGCCCTAACCACAACTAAATCATCTCTAGTATTAGCCGGTCGCGCTTTTCCGATTGTTATAAAAATATATAGATAGTATTACTTTAAGACGTATATAGCATTTGTTCATAATTAGCCGTGATAATTATTTCGATTCGATAATTAGTTGGCTGGTTCTTAAACTTAACTTAATTTTAACATCTTATATACGAGGATGGTTTGACATAAATGTAGCCTTCGATAGATGGCGTTACGTCACAACGAAGGCCATATTGGTTTTGCCATCCAACACATGACGTTGTACAGCCATCGCAAGCAAGCAACATATGTATTTTGTGAAAAATGGAAAAAGTCGAATATCATTCAGTGATTAATTTCCTTCGCAAGAAAGGGATAAACAATATAGAAATGAAATCGAACTGGATGCTGTTTATGGCGAGTCTACATTGTGGCTAGCAACAGTTAAATTTTAGAAAGCTGAATTTGTTCTTTTTGATGATGACCACCCAGGGCTCCCAAATATCGTCACTGGAACAGAAATCGCCAACAAAATCCATGATATGATTATGGCAGATGCCATCATATACAAACATTTGGGTATGAAAATACTATCCGCGCGATGGGTGCCCCGTTTACTTCCTATCGACCAAAAACGCACACGTGTGACGGATTCGGATCAGCTTTCGTGGAAGATGAAACGTGATTCGAAGAGTTTTTTTGCCGACACGTCACTGTTGGTGAAACGAGGGGGCATTATTACACAGCGGAGACGAAGGAACAGTCAAAGTAGTAGATAAAAGCGGTGGACGCCCACCAAAGAAGGCAGAGACAACACGATCGGCCGTTAAGGTGATGGAGACTGTTTTTAGGATGCGAAAGGCATTTTTCTTATTGATTACTAGGCAAAGGCTAAAACCATAACTGACGATTACTACTCAGCATTGTTGTACCATGTCGACGCCGGATTGAGAAAGAATGCCCAGGTGTGACTCGCAAAAAAGTTCTCTTCCAACATCACAACGCACTCGCCCACAGCGTGGCCGTCGTTAAGTAAAAATTGAACCAATTGGGCTACAAATTGATCCACTACCCAACGTATTCACCAGATATAACCCCTTGCAACATCTTCATGTTCCCACACCTAAACAAATGGCTCGGTGGATGCCATTTTGCAACAAACGATGAACTGATGACCTACTATTTTGAAGTTCCCACTATTTTGAAGAGCTCGCGCAAAATCACTTTTCGGAAGGGATGAAGAAGTTGGAAAGTCGTCTTGAAAAGTGAATTGTCTTAAAAGGGGACTACGTAGAAAAATAAATGATTAAAAACAAATATCGTGCGTTTTTTACTTGGGCTAGATTTTCGTCAAACCACCCTCGTATTGATATAGCCATATACGTTTACGTATGAAAAGTCAAGTAAAACGATATTCAAATTGATTTACTAAGACCGGTGGTGTCATGTAATTAAGCGTTAGTCTCATAAGTGCAATGATACTATGTAAAATCGGAGGGTACTGAAGAAGGTTAGCCACCAATGAGAAATGCATCTGCTCTTTCCTGGTCTCTTTTAATGCATTTGAAATTCCTATACATCAATATACAGTTTTGAAGCAACTAACATACATAATTATCAAGAAAAGGTATATAAGTCTTAAAGTAATACTATCTATATATTCGTAGAACAAAATTTTCATTTTGATTATTGTGTTTTGTAAAAAAAACAAAACAACTGTAGAACTATAGAAGTAATATTGTTATTATCCCAACAACAAAAAATGCTATTTTTGATAATAATATACAAAGCCTATGTATGGATCATTTTTTGTCCAAGATTTCGTCATATTATTAATTTAAATTTGTCTTTTTCATAATTAACGAATTTATAATATAAACGGATATATAATGATTCAACAAATCAAATGACTATGATAAAATCACTCGTCTGTACGGATATTAGAAAGTAACAATATCAAGCGATGTTCATCGGTTTTCGGTGATGTCATGCGGTTACGTGATATTACTAGCGTGAATGTCGCCTCTAACTGGAAGTTTAAGTAGCTCACTAAGGCTACCTCATTGTTAACAGTCCATTCCACAAAATAATATATTGCATATACTCATCTTTACGATATGTCTAACAAACAGGACAAAGAGCTTACATGTTAATTGATTTCACCTGAGGAATATGCCCAAAAAAATAGAATTTAAGGTCTAAATATTATGCCGGTTGCACTAGTAAAACTTGTCTATAAAAGTTATCCACAAAAAAGTACTTGTACTTTACAAAAAAATCAGTTTCGAAATTGGGGTTGAAGAACAAGAATATGGCTTCAGTAAAAAATGGTTTGGTTTTTGTTTCAAGACATGCAAGTGTATCGCTTTGCCATATAAAAGTCTTCCAATCGCCCTTTTAGCTATTTAACTATTCACTACAGCGTTTCTGTTTTTAGTCTATTTCTAGGACATCTAACAATATATTCCTACAATAGTGTGCAAGAAATTCAGATGAGTGAGTAGAAAGGGGATTTTCAGCAACAGATTGCAAGTAAGTCTTTGTGTGACACCAGAAGTTTAATGACTGTTGACTGCTGATCTATAGTTCTTCAATTGTCAAGAAATTGTGATTTGTGAAGTATTTTGAAGGCTTCTCAAGGTGTTTCAAGGTAATCAATCATAGTAAGTGAGAGCGTACTGTACATTAGATGAATGTAATGTACCTTCAGAAGGGGTAAAGTACTGAGAAATATCGATCGTAATCTAGTCAAAGAAAGCAGTAAAAGACAAACTGCTCCCGCTGGAAAAAACAGTCGTCATAAGTTGTAGGGTGAATCCCTGTTAGTCAGAGTCTAAGCTTCTTAAAAATTAAATCATGACTAAATTAAATTGTTAAATAAATATCGAGAGATAGATATAGGACATAGTAGAGTGCAGTGTTAGATAACAATAAAATCTGTTTTTTAAGTTATTTGAATAAAAAGTTGAGATAAATAAAAATAACTTGAAGTAAATTAATAAGGTAACATGTGTAATGCTAAAATAAGTTTTGCGATGTTAACAAGGGCAAAACCACTAAGAAAAATAATTTTATAAACGATTGGGGAGTTTATTTGACGCAACTTGAATGCCATGTTTATTAGTCTATTTACACGTAGTCATTAAATAAACTATTATAATATTATTTTGATGAGGTGTTATTTATTTCACATATACGAATAATTATTGTTTATTTGTGTGTAATATTAAACAAATCATTATTAATACAGTTAGTTGAATTTAGCATTTGTTTATTCAAACAAAAAGAAAAACGATTCATAGATGTTAGGTCCGTGCGGCACTATTTTTAGTTTAATTATAATTGTGGTTGATTGAGTCATGTAAAGTTCAATACAGTGTTGGCAACGTTAACAATTAGTACGTCTTGTTTTTATTTTAAACAGTGTAGGGAAATTAGGGATTATAACGTTAGTGTTGGGTAGAATTGCTACGTACCCCATTAAAAGGTTTCTCACTTGCTAGATGCGTTAAAAGCAAAAAGCAGTCCCCAAATTTAAACGCGACAAAGTACAGGTAAGCAAATTAATAAATGATAAAAGAGTTTAGATTGATTAATAATACAATGTTAAAAGTTCATATTCTTCACAAAAGTTATTATTATAGTTCGGTGACTCGAATTTTATTTGACATGCGGGGCGACACTGTTGGTATAATAAAGACTAGGTGGGTTTTACGAACTTGATGCGAAGAGTACAACACAAATGGTACTTAGGAAATAACGAAAAGAAGATATAATGATTATTCGCTTTCGGTTCGACTCAGATAGTGCAAGCGCAAAACTTGTACAAGCGTGTTAGACGAAAGTACGTTCTAGACTCAAGGAGTGCGAGCAATATAGGAAGAATTAAAGAGGTCTATTAACAGACAATCTTTAAATAGAAAGAATTGTGCCGACTCGACTGCAGAGAGTGCAAGCGTTTCCAACTCGTAAGAATGATACGTAGTCGAATGCTAGATTCAATGCAAGATACCTATGCAGCTTCAGGGTTGGTATTTAAGCGATGTTCCCGAACAGTAATTATGTTTCTTTCGTCACGAACAGAAGTGTTTCGCCACGACGCTCTATGCAGTGGGGCATTCAGATTGGGATGATGGATTTTGGTTTCCTACGCTGTTGACGGTTGGCTTGCATGTATTAAAAGTTTGTACCACTACAGTCTCCTCCTCTGAGAAGTCTCCGCGATAATCCAGTTGAACGCTAACGGAACTAAGTTCGGTCTTCTGCGGGCGTTCTCGTTGGTTTAAGGGAACGACCGACGCAAGGAGCGTCTCATCGGACCCTCGGTACGGAGTCAAGGCAGAAGTGTGGTAGGCTCGTGGCGGGGTCGTCTGGCGAAGCTAGTTCGTAAGTGGTTGCTCCTCGCCGTTGCGGTATTACATACAGTCTGTCACGCCAAGGGGCGACATTGGAACTGAGGTTCCGCTGACGGCATAAGTCTGTAACCACACTTTATTGTCGGGTTAATATGGTCAGCAGGTGGGGCGCTATTTCTGAGATGTAATTTTCGGCTCATACGTTAGCGCGAAAGTCACAAAAACACAAATCTATGAAGCGACGTTCACAAACGAAAGTTACGTTTTGATTATCCACAGCGCTCTCAGTTTTCAGGTAGTTTCGATTTGGACGGTGAATTTTCTCTATTGGATTTTACTATAGATGGCTCTGCTGTTGACCGTGTATATATTAAAAGTTCGTACCATATTATTTAGTTCTACAGTATTAATTAATTTAGCTCAAATATGAGAATTTATGATTCTGAAATCCGGACAGTTATGTATATTTATTTTTCCGCTGATGAAATAAACAAAATTAATCTTGCAGTTGGAATACTGATTTAATTTCTTAATAAATATTTAGTTCAAGGTGCTTAATATTAGAAACCAATTAGAAATTACAAACTGTAAAATTCGAAAAAGTATCTAAATTACATTTCAATACAAAGGTTTTGAAATGTAATTGATATTGTAAATTCTCATAAACAATAAGTGGAATTATAAGGCAATATTTGTAAATTTGTAAAATTTACCAATATTATTAAATATATAGGTTTTAATAGCCCACTCGAATGTTTTTAATTTTAGTTTAATCTCAGAGATTTGTAAATAATATATACACTAATAAAATTCTCAGAATCTTTACTGTAGCAGACCACCCTAATCAGGCAATGATGAAATAATGGTGACATGCTGAGGGAAGTATATAAGAGCTGAAAGGAAGTGTAACGTTTTTGCAATAACCGTCGACGATAAATCGTTCGTAGACGGATGTGACGTTTCGGTAGCGAGTCGCGGTTAGTTACAACCGCTGGAGAGAGAAAAACTATAGTGATAGGAGACAAAAGTTATTGTTTCCATTTACTAATAGAAAGATTGGTAAACTAGTAAGCTGCCAACACTGGAATGTTCGTATTCACTAAATTCAAGAAACGCTTGCTATTAGAAACAGTTAATTGTATGCCGGAGTTGTACAAATTGGAATAGATTAAAAATATAATAGCCTAGGTCATTCGCGTCAAACATAGTTCTGCATGGGACACCGACGTGGATCGGGCTAAAATTTCTCGGATCAAATTGTAGCTTAAAATTGAAGTTAATAATTCTCAAAACTTGAATATTGAAAATATTATAAAATAGCTTCGAATATTTTATTGAAGCATCGAATAATTTTATTGAAACGTAAGTCAGAACAGTTATAAGTTTAATAAGGTAACAATAAAACTGTCGTCTATTCCTGAGGAAACCTAAATGTCCTTTGTCCTGTAAAGTACAACTTATCAATTCAGCTCCATATACATTCATGCATTTAAAATTCGATTAAATACCGCTATCTATTATAATTCCCAAAAATAAAATTTTATAAAATTTTTATTGATCTTTCGAAGTTTTCCGATGTTGGATTATTATTGAGGAATTATGGCTCCAGAGTGTTCTGCTATTATTTCAGCCTTTTCTTCATCCTGAAACACAGGCTTGCCTTCAAAGTATTTTAGTGGAGCTTTTGGCTCTTCTAATATTTTTGAACTTTTTTGAATTTTTTGAATAAATCCCAAACCTGATCCAAATCCTCGTTTGGATCATTTATGAGTTTTTCGCAGCTGTTTGCTCTTTTTTCCTTGAGCATTCTGTCAACTTTATTTTGCGGAATAGTTAATTTAACTATATCATGAGGATGTCTGACGGTTTCAGACCATGTTGTTTTCTGTTTCTTTTCTCCTATATGACTTTTCTCTCTTCCTCTTTGTGATTCAAAAGATTTACTTGACTGTCTGTTGTCGTACTTGTTCCTATTGCTCCTTGTATAGATCTGGTCAAATAATTGATTTCAATATCTACTTTTTCTGAATTGTTCAAAATAGGTTCGCACATTCCCATGTAATATGAAAATCTATCCCAATTTATGATTTTCTTTACTCGTTGCTGCATAGTATTTTGCGCTCCAATTTCAAGAATTTCACGAAAATAGTTTGAGCTTAGAGAATCTGGTGAATGACCTCCACTTTCAGGCTAATTTGGTTTAGAATAAAAATATCTATAGCATCGCCTCTGCCTGAATGCGGTATTGTTGTTGATAGGGCTGTTGGATCAGCAATAAATGCGTACCTTGGCCATGCTTCTTTGCGAAAGAAGCAAAGAAAATTTAAACTGAGCGCATTCAGAATGAAAGTTGTTTATCCCTCCTATACATTCTTGAAGAAAAAAGTGTTAGAACAACCAGATTGGTAGAGGTCATCAGTCATTATTTACAGAAAACTGAGGTTATCCAGTTTGGAAAAACAAGAAGGTTGGTTATAATTTATAACTGCTAATTACTAAACTTTTATTTTAGAGCCCCAAGAAAAACCTGCAAATATTGCTATGAAAGACTTTCGGCCTTCTCTGAAATAAAAGAGCCAAGGCCTTTTTTATGTTTTGATAATTCTTTTTTATGTTTTCGTTTTTGTAATGCTCATTATCCTAATAAGTATTATTTTTTAATAATTTATTTTTGTCCACCTTTATTTTTTGTTTGGGTAGACACTGCATTCGCAAAACATTTCTTGTCTACCCGGAATAATCTACCCGCTAATATGTAACTTGGACGGCTACATATTAGCGTCCCATTACCTTTCTTGTCTCATGATAAATTCAACGATATTTCAAAAATTGTTCTATGAATAAAAATACGGAAAATACAGCTTTGGCTGTCAGAAGCAATTCACATATTTTAACTCTGGCCATAGAATGGGCAACATATGTCAACTTGTTAAATATGATTAGTACACACACACCCATTCACACACACACACACACACACACACACACACACACACACACACACACACACACACACACACACACACACACACAC
>WYDF02013202.1:0-13539 GCA_009867245.2 Adranes taylori
GATATTTGTGCCAGAGCCGCACTTAAGGAGCCAAAGAGCCACATGCGGCTCTGGAGCCGCACTTTGCCGACCACTGGGTTAACCTATCTGATTTT
This sequence comes from Adranes taylori, assembly GCA_009867245.2. Taxonomy (NCBI): domain Eukaryota; kingdom Metazoa; phylum Arthropoda; class Insecta; order Coleoptera; family Staphylinidae; genus Adranes; species Adranes taylori. Next base: position 96 of record WYDF02013202.1, read on the forward strand.
ATTTACCGATGATCACAATTATTCTATTGCTGTCGTCCAATGCACCTCTTGATATGATGAAGCTTTAAGTGTCGTCGACATCCTAAATGTTAGGTTTACCCAAAGCAAATTTTGACAGCAGTCGATATTTATCACTAGGCATGATTTGTTCCAAATTTGTAAGGGTTTCTATTTTATTGGGTCCCGTATTTTTGTTTCTTTTCAACGCATTGAAAGATCTCATTTTATTTGCTGTTTATGCAGGAAGTTCTAAGTGTTAAGCGTTTTCATCACATCATTGTATGCCTAATTCATGTAGATGCTGCACCTCCATCTCCAATAGTAGAGTAAATACGCTAAAGATAAGTAGGTATGGCTTATTTTGCTTACAAATATGGAGGGAGGAAACCACGCTTACTTTAAGGATTGATTTGCAGGATGTCCCTAAATTCCCGCACAATAGACATTTATAATATATTATGTTCAATATGGGTTCGGTTTAAGCCGAAACAAAATTGACAACAGTCTCTCGTGTTCCACAGATTTGTTGGGAATCAAATCAGGCGTTAGTGAATGCTACACAGTTGGGATGCGCTCCCGAATCTTGACTGTGTAAACTTTGGATTTCACATAACCACACACAGCACTATCTATCGGGTTTAAATCTGGAGATCATAACACCTAGTCTAATTGTCCTCTACGATCGATCCACTGGGGAAGTTTTCATCTAGCCAATTAAAAACATTTGTACCATAGTGGGGGAGTGCATCGTTCTGCCAAGTAAAGTTCACTGTAACTGTTCCGTCAAAGAGTAGGGTCCAATGTATTCGCGAAAACTATGAATATAAGAAATTATATAGATCCGTCATGATTTCTAAAAGCCATTCCTTGCATGCATATTCGCGAATGCGAACGAATTATACAAAGGGGCGTAACCGCATATTTAATTATTGAGATAGCATTGGAAGTGTTTTTACTTCATGATTTACCACGTATAGTACAATTGTTAGATTGTAACTATAGTTTCAACCTTTTTCGGCCATCTTCAGGCATACAGACTATTAATTTATGCGGTTTCTATTATTGGAGTATATTAGGTGATCATATTGGAGCTACGAGGGATTGAACTTAGTGGGGTTAGCTACTAAAAGGGAAAAAGAGTCAACGACCAGATAGACGGGAGAACAATCCTCAATGTATTCAATATATCCTCACCAAAAGCACAGGCGTACAATATACATCTATTACATAGTTCGGAAACCCATCAGAAAATATAGTCAGAAAAGAAAAATTTTCTAGGTAACCACAAACAAACTAAGCAATCTAATATTCAATGTAAAAGACAAAACAAGTATTTTTTTTAAATCAGGCATTTATAAAATACAGTGTGAGGAATGCAAGAGTTGTCGTTAAGGAAATCGGTAAAATGTTAAGGAATCTGGAGACGAGATACAAAAAACATTTAAGATCATACAGACTCCAAAGGATTGACAGTAACTTTGCAAACTGCATTCTTCAAATAAACATACCTGGGTATCCATTCCGAGCATACAAAGAGCCATATAGATAACATTATTTTGTATTTTATTTCATTTTCAGATAAAGAAAAGAAAGCATCGTTTCAAATATCTTAGGGAAATATTTATATTTTATATATAAAATATATGCAATCAATCAAAAGAGAGTCTTGTCCGTTGTTCCCGGTTATCCTTATCTGGTCGTTCTGGTTTTTGTTAAGGTTGTTATAATTGTCGTTGCCTCGTCATTATATTGTTATCGTGTTGTTGCTCTGGTCTACCTGCTGTTGACTCTCTCCCGCTTAGCCGTTGATACCACCAAGTCCAATCCCCCATAATCTCAATCCTTCCTAATTGTTTTGTCGTTGTTGCTGTCTTATCGTACAATATAAGGTCGTTGTCGTGTTGTTGCTCCCGTCTATCTGGTCGTTCACTCTCTTTCCCTTTCAGTAGCTAGCACCAACCACTAAGTCCAATCCCTCGTAGTCCCGATATAGCTACCTATCACACCCCCAATAATAGAATCTTATGAATTAATACTCTGTATGTCCGAAGATGGACCAAAAGGGTTGCAATTATAGTCACAATCTAACAATTGTACTATACGTGGTAAATTGCGAAGTAACAACACTTCCAATTGACATCTTATCATGGATTACCACAAAGTTTGATCTAATAGAAGTTTGTAAAGGCTTTCCATTAGTATTGACAAGATAATTTTTGAACATTCCAAATTTTTTGGTTACATATTCCTAAGGCACAAGCATTAAATGGTGGCTACCATAGACAAGTTAAAACTATAGCTCCTCACTCTGGTGTCAGACAAAAATTAAAATATTTATAATTTGCTGGTGTATTCCTTGCAGATTTTACGTTTACTCTCTAATTTTTCAACATGCTGTACTTGATTATATTTTAATGTTTTAATTCGTTTTAGGTGGTATTTTTGTCAACGAAACACAATGATTGGAAACGTAGAACCAGCAAATAATTATTCCACTATATACTTGACTAAAATAAATTGTGAATAGCTAATTTCTTTTATTTCTAATAAATAATTTTATAAAAATACCATTAATATTTAATGCAATGAACTAATGGACGTAGCAGATACATGCTATGAAACAAGCATACTTTGTTGCTAATATTTAGTATGTTTGTTGACAGCATACTGTCTGTGTACGAGGGTGGTTTGAATTAAATCTATATAAATGTTCGATAGATGGCGTTATGTGACAATGAACGGCATATTGGTTTTGACATCTGCCATCCAACACATGACGCCTGTCGAAATTTGAAGCAAAAAAGAACAATTAATTGGTTTTTACAGCCGTCGCAAGCAAGTAACTTTTGTGTTTTGTGAAAAATGGAAAATAACGAATATCATTCAGTGATTAAGTTCCTTCACAAGAAAGGGAACAATAATGCAAAAATCAAAGCCGAACGCTGTTTATGATCAGTCTGGATCCTTACTAGGAACAGTTAAATTTTGGAAAGCTGAATTTGTTCGTGGTCGCACGAGTGTTAGTAAATAGTAGATAGTAAACTCTTTATTTACGGGATTAGACCCTTTTACGATACAAATTCAGATTTAACATTTCTTACTCTAATATTAATATTAATAGTTGTCAATATTGAAAATTTAACGTTCCTACATACATAAATATTTTTAGATTTACAATCTAAATATTTATCTTAAATATGGATATATTCTTATATGCTAACATATATATTATTGATTAGTTATAGTACTTGTTTTTAAGACATTTAATATTCACTAATATATTCATTAGTTATTAATTTGTCGTAGTTTCTCACTCTTATATTTAAACGCATTAAATTGACTCAAACTATCTCAATCCAAAGCGATCAATTTTTGCTGATTGAGATTTCCGGACTATATATGTTATGTGTCCTATATGATAATGTTTCTAAAGAAGGAAATTTTTGAGGGTTTGTTTAAGCTTTATAGAATTGACATGAAATATATTGACAGACTGTCATACCGGCGGATTATTATAGATATAGTTAGTGGTACATTGCTTCTCAAGAAAGATATTATTGATGCGAGTTGGAATTTTAAAGGAAATTTCTCCTAATAGTTCAAGACATTCTATATCACCTCTGATCAATTTGTGTAAGAAGCATATATCTTACGTCGATTGATCATGATTCCCTATTATATATATCATTGATTTTAAAACTTTCTCCAGAATTATTTCGAGAGCGACGATATGCACCTTGTAGTGAGATGACCAGATAATGCTTGAAAATCCAGAGTTGGGCGCACTAAAGATCTAAATAGATGTGGTTGAATTCCGTGCTGAATCTGTCTATGAATCCGAATATTTGGGCACTTTTGTTTTTGATGTAATCGATGTGGGGAACAAAATTTAGCTGACAGTCAGACGCAACACTCAAATCGCGAATCTGTTTCACCACATTGATCTCGGAATCTAAAAAAAAACTGTATTTATTGACTATTGGAGGTTTTTGCTTGTGAAACCAGAATGTTGCATTTATTGGGGTTAACATGTAGTCTATTAATTTTACACCACGTTTCAAAAGCGGTAATGTCGTTCTTGACCAACGAAATGTCATCATTGCATTTAATTTCTTGGAAGATTTTTAGTTCGTCCGCAAAGAGCAGAAATGACGAGTGGGATATAATTTCTTTGATGTCGATGATAAACAGATTAAAGAGAACAGGTGCGCTTTGAGATCCTTGCGCTACTCCCGACGTGACTACTATTGTGGACGAGATGGAGTCACCTATTTTTATAAATTGTTTTTTAATCTCTGGAAGCTGTTTATCCATTGTAAAATGGTGCAATTCCTAAGGATTTTAGTTTGGTGAGAAGTATATCGTGATTTATTTTGTCAAATGCTTTGGCGAAATCTGTATAGATTGAATGAATTGAGTGCCCGACTTCAAAGGCTTTTAATATAAAGGTTTGATATAAATTTGTTTCAACTGATCTACCGTCCATGAATCCATGCTGATATTTAATAACGATATTTTTTGGTTTCCATATCAGCTGTTAAGTTACTACCTTATCCAGAATTCTTGGAATGTGCGAAGCTATGGAGATTCCGCTATAGTTTACAATGTTCTTTATCTCACCTGATTTGTGAATGCGTACAACGTAGCTATGTTTCCAAAATTCGGGAAATGTGCCTATAGATAATGATTGATTAAAGAGAATTGTTATAGGTTTGGTTATGGTATACACGCAATTTGGCAAGAATAGGGACACTAATTAATTGGGCTCTGGTCCCGGTTTGGAGTCTAGGCCAAGAATTGAATTAAAAATGCCGAGAGGTCCGATTTTGTAGTTATGAAAGTCAATAGTGCCTGAATTGTTGGTAAAATTACTAGAATGGTTCTGGCGAAAAAGTGGAAGAAAAGATTCGCGATATCAAAAGTGTTGCTGGCTTTGGCTTTATCTAAATACATGTTATTGGGCAGATTTTGTTTTTTTGGAGACTTTTACAAATTACCAGAAGTTAGCGGGATTTGTTAATATGGATTCTCCACTGTGACCTTAACCTTGCAAACTCATTATAGTCCTTGATTTGTTTAGTATATTTGTATTTTTTGTGTACTTCTTTTTACGCGGTTATCAATATTTGAACATCTTTCGTTATCTATAGTTCATAGTTGGAAGATACATATTTTTTATGGGAAGATACAATTCTGATGGCGTTTTCTGATGGCGTTTTCAATAACGGCATAGAAAATATCTAAATAAGAGTTTACACAAGAACTCTCGAAATAATTCTCCCATGGGATTTGAGCTAGATAGTAATTTAAAGCGCTATAATTTCCTCTTTTAAAGACTCGATAATATGAACGATAAGGTAAAGTTATTATGTTTAATGTTACCAGTACTTAAACTACACTCATAGCTTACGTGGTAAATACTGTCTTCAGATAATTTGTCTTCTGCATTGAAAATCTTTAGGCTTTCGGTCTCTATGTCTGAGAACAGTAAATCCAATTGCATGTTCCAACTGTTAGGTATGTAATTCATTTGTCGTAGATTAAGGTAGGAATAACACTCCTTCATTATGGAGACACTAGTAGAGAATGATTGCTCGCTTTGTTCATTTAAACTCTGATCCGGGCAATTAGACCAGTTAGTACCAGGAAGGTTATAGTCTCCGAACATTACAAATGATGCTTTTGTATTGGTTCTTACGATCTCTTCCATTGTTTCACAATGTTCAATATATGATTCCATAGGACTATTTGGAAAAATATATATGTCACCTATGATTGTGTTTATGTTCCCTATGTTTTTGATGATGACCAGCCAGGGCTCTCAAATATCATCACTGCATCAGAAATCGCCTACAAAATCCATGATTTGATTGTGGCAAATCGTCGAATCAAAATTCGTCAACTAGCAGAGGCTACAAACATATCAACTTAGCGTGAACACGCCATCATACACAAACATTGGAATATGAAAAAGCTATCCGCGCGATGGGTGCCGCGTTTACTCCCTATCGACCAAAAACACACATGTGACGGATTCGGAGAAGCTTTTGGCGAAGATAAAATGTGATCCGATTTTTTTCGTCGATGCGTCACTGTGGATGAGACTTGGCTCCATTATTACACGCTGGAGACGAAGAAATAGTCAAAGCAGTGGAGAAAAAGTGGCGAAGGATCACCGAAGATGGCAAATACAACTCGATCGGCAGATAAGGTGATAGCGACTGTTTTTTTGCGATGCGAAAGGCATAATTCTTATTGATTACTTGGCAAAGAGTAAAACTATAACGATGACTACGCTGCCTTATTGGACCGTTTCGCCACCGAATTGAAGAAAAATCGCCCTGGTTTAGCTCGAAAAAAGTTCTCTTCCATCATGATAATGCAGCCGCTCACAGAGTAGCCGTTGTGCAGGCAAAATTGAACCAATTAGGCTACGAATTGAACGAACACCTACCGTATTTGCCAGATATAGCCCTTTGCGACTTCTTTCTGTTTTCAAAGCTAAAAAATTCGTGGATGTGATCGCCACCCCATCTTTCATATACTGAAAATCTTACGTTTTGTTTTATCTTGTATGACACAAAAGTTGAATGTATAACACAAAAGTTGAATCTTTTAATTTTGACTGTCACCTTATAACTCGTCTATTAAATTCGATTAGCACAATAGTTGTTTACGGTAAACTAATCAAAATTAGTCTAACCTATAAATCTCCTACCCTATAAATCGCCTACCTATAAATCCACCAGTCCCCATATTTGTCTACGGCGCTGAGAGCTTCACTGTGCGCTTTGCCGCGGTCTACGGTCGTCTTGAGTTACATTTTCCGAATATTTGCCTACGCCGCGGACAGTTCAGCTGTCCGATTTTCCATGGCCTACAACCGCTATGGATTCTCTTTTCGACTTATTTCTAATTCCTTAGCCTTCTGAATTCGTCTTCGCTGTCCCGATTTGGCGCGACCAGCTGCCGTTTTTGACGTACATTTTACCCACTGCCGTTTTTGAGTAAATTTTTTCTCGCGTCCGCTTTTGCGCAAACGGATATCCCTGGGTCTTACGCAACGTTCCCCTAGTTTTATTTTTTTAACTTTCATAGGAACTGAGATATTTAATGTAGTACAATAGTCGTTTTCAAGAAAATGGATCGCAAATTTTACAAAACAAAAAACACACTGTAAATACGTTAAATTGTAATTTTACAATAAAAAGTTTCAAATAAAATTAACGAGCGTTTAGTGGCATCTTATAATAAGTTTATTCAAGTATTCTATCTTATATAGTTCCTGAGATATATCGAAAAGTTGGTAAAATTTTAAACGTGGCAACGTCGCGTTCTATACAAGTTTCAGGCATGGTACTAATTTCTTTCGAAGCATAATACAAGATACTATATGCGATCAAAATTTCAGTGTTCTAGATTTAAAACTGAATTTCTGAATAAAATGATCATTTTGAACGCACCCACCACTTATAACAACATTTATTCAATTGTAAAAGCACCAAGTTATATGTCTTATAGTTCTCATACAACGTAAAATATTTTTTCCTGTAACTTTGCATGTATGTGCTATTACTTAGGCCTTACATGTATATATGACTGTTGAATGTCAGTTGCCATGGTGACAAGTTGCCATGGCGACAAGCGAAATTTTAAGTTGTTAAGGGTCATATCTTTGAAATAATAAGCGTTGGACCTATCATATGTGGTATCATTTTAAATAGAATTACAAAGGCTATCGAAATCTATAAAAATATACAGGGTGTTAGTAAAATATACAGGGTGTCGATTCAGTTTATTCACTTGGTCCTATTGGTACAATTGAGGTTTCTTAGACATACATATACTCCCCGAGTTTCATTTTTCCAACTTTCATAGCAACCGATATATTTAGGGCAGAATATTTTTTTCCAAGGTCTAATTAACCCGATACTAAGTCGTCCGTTTGTTTAAACTCGCTTAACCTCTTCAATATTAAAGTATCTTTCGATACTAGAAATAAAAAAAAATTACTGCGAAACTTTTCGAGAAAATGGACCGCAAAAGTTTCAAAAAAAACACCCGGAATATATGTTAAATTGTGATTTTAGAAAAAAATAAATGTTTCAAATAAAATTTAAGGGGCTTTAGGTAAATTATAAAATATGAAATAAAGCTTTACCAAACATTATGCTACATTTATATTCTTATGAAAGTGGAAAAAGTGCATTGTACAATAGGAGCACAGACTCTCCAATATCTTAACGCGCTTTGCGCATCAAATCCTATTTCCAGTGGATTTCCACGGTTTTGGTTTTGCGCTTTTAATGCACCGATAGTTATTTGTAATGCAATGTGAATTATTTCTTCTTGAAATACAGTTTGGATTTTTAAGAGATGTTTGAAAACATCCCTTAAAACCAATGCGCTTATATTAAAATTTTGTACAGATTGTCTCAGATCAGAAAATGCAAATGTACATTTCGTTGATTTTAGATGACCCGAAATGGTAATTTACATAAATAAAATTTTCATGTATTTTTTTGAGTTTTTTCAAATTTTTCGAGTTTTTAATTATAAAATAAAAACTTTATACATTTGAACTTTGCTAAAATACCGTAAAGTGGAACTAGTAGTTTACCGAAATATGTTCTTAAGTAATTCAAATATAGTAACTTCACTAGTTTTTAGATTCTATTAATTTGAATTCCGTCTAGATGAAGTTTGGTCAGTTTACTAAAAACTTAGAATAGTAGTTGCTAAATTACAATCAAAGGCGCGTGAAAATATTTCAAATCTTATGAAGTATAATAAACTAGTGCAAATAATTACTAATATTCGCTTGTTGGTATTTTATTTATTATAATAATAATAAAAAATAATATATCAGTTTGTTAACAGTTTTTTTATTACTATTTTCTTCAGTCTTATTTTATAATCTAAAAAGTAAAATTTAAATAATTATTGACTAGTGTATATAACACATTAAATGAAAAGATAATAAAAATAATGTACAGAATTACATGTATAGTCTATTTTTATAAGATTGATATAAGGATTCTTTATCTTTAATATTTACACACATTTGGTTTGCTTAAAATAAAACAACAGAAGCAATTTCTGCATCAGAGTTTGGTGCACATTAATAATGAGGTAGATAAATATGATTTTTATATGTAGAATTTGTTTGAAATGTTATAGACATATAAAAAAGAACACAATTAAATGTAAATTTTGAATATATGGATTATATTCGTGGTTATTCATTTCAAATTAAATGAAAAATTTATTCGTGTGATCTATAAATTTATTCTAATATACTTTAACGTAGGCGGTTAAATAGCTAACATTAGAAGAACAACAATATAAATTTAATTCAAAAAATTTTAAATTTTAAATAAATGTAATGACTGAAAAAATGAAAATATTTAAAGTATTAAATTTACACATGTCCACAATACAGGGTGTTAGTGAAGTGCTTTTATAAGAGACATCAGATTATCATATGTTTCTAAACTGTGGTGGAAAGGCTTTTCTTTTTGATACTAATTCAAAATTATATTATTTCAATATTCAAGATTTAAATTTGTTTATGATATAAAAATAATATCATTTCATTTTATTTTACAATTTATATTTGTGTATTGGAGATTTTTTGTATAATCTGGATAGAATTGATATTAATAGAAAATTATTATTGTATTTAATTCTATACATAACAATCTATATTTTAAATGTAAATTTTTGTTATTTATATAAAATTGGAATGTTATCAACAAATAAAGTGTGATGAATACATGTCATCATTTAAATTAAGATTGCATATTTTTTTAATGGAATTTCTGATATCTAGATCTTCTTCAATATTAAGTTTTTTATGTTTATTATAAAAATGAAGTGCTGTATCATTCATTTTTTATTCAATTTATTCATTTTTATAATAAATAATAAAAAACTTAATATTGCAGTTTTTATTTACTGAATACATAGGTCAAGCTGGAAGACAATTTAAAATACGCATAAAAACCACATTAGATGCTTAAAATCAGATAAATTTTCTAATATTGCTTATCATTTATTAGAAAACAACCATGATTATAATCCAAATCATTTTTTCGCAGTATAACATTATTTCACAACATTCCAATTTTGTATAAATAACAAAAATTTAAATTTACAATCTGTATAGTTTTTGTGTATAAAATTAAAAATAATAATAATTTTCTATTAATAACATTTCAAACCAGATAATACAAGAAATGTACAATTTACAAATTTAAAATGTTAAATGAAATGATATTATTATTATTGTTTTTAATTCTATACATAAAAATCTACATTTTAAATGTAAATTTTTATTATTGTTTTTAATTCTATACATAAAAATCTACATTTTAAATTAAATTTTTATTATTGTTTTTAATTCTATACATAAAAATCTATATTTTAAATATAAATTTTTGTCATTTATGTAAAATTGGAATGATATCAACAAATAAAGTGTGATGAATACATGTCATTATTTAAATTAAGATAGCATCTTTTCTTAATGGAATTTCTGATATCTAGATCTTCTGCAATATTAAGTTTTTATGTTTATTATAAAAATGAAGTGTTGTTTCATTCATTTTTCATTCAATGTATTCATTTTTATAATAAATAATAGAGACTTAATATTGCAGTTTTTATCTGCTGAATACATAGGTCAAACTGGAAGACACTTTTAAATACGCATAAAAGACCACATTAGATGCTTAAAATCAGATAAATTTTCTAATTTTGCTAATCATTTAAAATCATATTAGAAAACAACCATGATTAGAATCCAAATAATTTTTTCGCAGTATAACATTATTTGATAACATTCCAATTTTGTATAAATAACAAAAATTTAAATTTAAAATGTATATAGTTTTTATGTATAAAATTAAAAATAATAATAATTTTCTATTAATAACATTTCAAACCGGATTATACAAAAATTGTACAATTTACAAATTTAAAATGTAAAAGGAAATGATATTATTATTTTTATTTTCTTAAATCTTAAATATCGAAATAATATAGTTTAGAGTTAGTATCAAAATGAAAAGTTTTTCCATGAACGTTTCGAAACATATCATAATAGTACTTATGTGGACTATCATAATTGTACTTTTCTTTTATAATAGTACTTATGTGGACGTGTTTAAATTTAATACTCTAAATATTTTGATTTTTTCAATGTCATTTCAATTCATTACATCTAATTAAAATTTAAAACTTTTTATATTAAAATAATGTTGTAGTTTTGTTCTTCTTATGATGGTTATTTAACCAAAAACGTTAAAGAATATTAAATTAAATTTGTGGACTAGACAAAAGTTTTTTTAATTTTAGAAATGAAAGTGTTGAATTCTCCAGATTATGCAATAGACTTTTATATTCATAGAATCATTTGACAATGCCAAACTTGTTCTGAGAAAGAAATATTTTATAAATATTTCCTGATAAAACTAAGTTCATAATTTTTACCAAAATTTTTGTAAATGATTAAAAATAAATTTTATGTTATGTTCATATTTATTATTGTTTAAACATTTTATTAAACCATATATATCAAATATGTACTGTTGAATATTGCTGCGTCGAACTGTTGAATATCTCTAAAAACACATGGAGTGAAATATTCCAATAGAATTTGATTAAAAAAAATTTAATTACAACTATTATCACAGGGATTATTTATACAAGTTCATTTTTAAATTTAGTGCAATTTGATAAAGTCGTTGAAGTTTTTGATTAGATGTGTTTATTCTGAAACTTACATTTGAACTGCAGACTTCACATAACTATACTTAGGTTTATTTTAATTTAAAGAAATTCAACTGCCGTAGCGGAGCCACAAAAAATGCTTTTATATGGGATGCTTCCCCTATATTGCCTATCGACCGCAAACTATCTTTCAACAGCTTTCCGGTATTTACTATAAGTTCTCTTTCTGATTTTCTTCCCTATGAACTATAGGAAGCGTTGAACTCCTTACTCAGTTTCGCTACTCTTACTTTAGCCGTCGAAAAGCATCTCGTTCCTAGAGCTAGCATGTCTTAGCCCCGGGCTAGGCTCGACTCGGCTTAGACTCGCGCTACAAACACCGCGATAGAAAGCTGTAAGAAGCGATAGAAGCCGAATTCGGGCCTTCTACGAAGCTCATACGACCTGATACGAACAGATTGTTAACAGACTACTCCGCAAAAGAATATTTACTGTTACACTAGATAACTACAACGAATTAATTGTTCCCTAATTTGATTGTTCTGTAATTTGCCTATCAGACAATAATGCTTCAATAGCTAAACAGTTCCTAGCATTAAGCCATCATGACTTACGAAATGAGGGTAATGTGGATAAATCATAACATGGATACAGTAGAATAAAATTAAAATGCATGCCTATTTTCCACTTTACAATATTTTCGACTCTCATCTAATCTAACCCATGTAGCCTAATGGCTAGCTTAGCTATAACAAATTTAACGATTAGGCTACTGCCCATTTAGTATGCATTGGTGTCTTTTTATTACACATCTATTTATTATTCAGGGGTTTATTTAATTTTTTTAGGTCATTAATAACTTTAAATATATAAGTTTTAACATTACTACAACTATATGTTACATAGCTGTAAAGCAAATTCATTTGGAAAATATTTGTGATAAAAATGTGAATGGAAAAATTTTTTATTTGGAATTAAACGAATTTGGCCAACTCGTAAAAATTGTTCTTATAATGAATTTATCACGCATAATTTAAATGTATTAAAAAATAAATTTATATTAGAACTAGTGTCATGCCCATCATGTGTTATATCTATAAAATTCATGTAAGTACAAATTATGGCATAAGTTTCACAACTATGTAGGGGAAAGGCGAGTGAGATGATAAGTCAGGTACCTAAATGTTAGTTTCGATGCACGCATATGACAATGTTGGATAATATTTCAACCAATAACTTTACTAATTTTCGTGGGAAGTGGAAAGAGTGATTTTAGTGGAAAGTTTTGTTGGAATTAGGTTTTAAAGTTCACCAAGCCCCCAATAAAATATATTATATTGTTTATTTATTAACAGCGGATTTGAAAACACAAAATAAAATATTGCAACAAATCAAACTTAGCAGACTATGATTAAAAACATTGTTTAATTTTTAACCCAACATACATATATGTTAGACTTGTACTGCCTAAATTAGAACTACTCAATCCAAATTTTTATTCGTTTTAACACTCTGTCACAACAAATTTTTGCAAATACATTTAAAAATAGAAAATACAATAAATTACAATCATATTAATTATTCTATTCTGTTACTCTAAACCTATTTGGCTTATGGCTATGTCAGAGGACCCTCTTATCTACCTGATTCTTAACTGCAATTTAAGTATCAATAAAACCTTTTTAAATATGCACTTCGAGCAAGTCCAGTT